>VCJH01002455.1:15639-36544 GCA_024140565.1 Backusella australiensis | reverse complement strand
TTTTTTTTTTTCAGTTCTAATATAAGTAGCGCTATTTTGAGCCAAGTGGGTCACATATATTCAATAAAAAAAAAGATATATAGCATGTTATTTTTTTTATCTCCAGACCTTATATATGATTCACCACATTAGAACTTTATCATAGTGGTAGCACATAATGGAAGGATCCAAAAGTGTATGCACTATAAAAATCATCATTTTAGTGCTTTATAAACACTTATCCATTTAAATCAACTTAGATGATCTCTTTCTCTTTTTATATGTTAATAGGACGTATCAGTACACTGCAAGAGTTTCTATTTGTGAAAAAAAAAAAAAATTATATGTAACGGTTATAGGTGCTTTTGATTTTCCTGATTTGTGCAAGCTCGGAAATTGTAACATATTTTTTTTCTCTGTGCAATGTGATACAATGATAATGAAGTTATCCATAAATGGATTAAGGAACTTTTATAAACTGACAGACATTGTTTATTTTTTAAAGCATGTGTTTCAAATTTTTTTTTATGGCAAACAGAATATATAAATAAAAATCATGTCAAGCTGAGGGGTATTTTTTTTTTCTTATTTATAAAAAAAAAAACATTGGGGAAGAAAAGGTTTACATGGGTGCTAAACGGTCGTATGTACTAATGGAAGGGTTTGGCGAGGGCCTTGAGGATAATGGTGGTAGGATCATCATCTCCTTTCGTTCACCGGCCGAGTTGGCAGATGAAGTACTTGAAGTATCTTTCCAGAGGAAAGCGGTCAATGGTCGAGATATAATGGATCGTTCATCATGTATGGGAATAGATGGGGGTGGAGGAGGAGGATGTATACGGGAGTTGTACCATGGTGACATGGATGCATGGCTACTACTACTACTACTATTTGTGTGGCTATCTGCAACGAGTTCTGTTTGAGAAGGTGCAGTTGAGGTGGAGTTTGGTGTCAATTGCGGAAGGTTGACGGGATCTATCGATCTTCTTTGTGCCGATAATACTGAACCATTACTACCAGCAGCAGTAGTGATACCGTTCATAACGTTCATACCATTCATACCAACATTTCCACCATTCATGCTACCGTTACCAATTATGTTGCCATTGCCATTGGCACCTCCTGCATAATGGTTAAATGGACTGGAATTGAATTGGTTATCCTGGGGTGGCATTGGATTTACAAATTTAGTATCATCTGGTCTACTATCCAACGACTATAAAAAAATGATGTCAATATATACACACTAAAACAATCAAGGAGATTATAATGATGATATTGAATGTATTTTTTACCTGTTTTCTTCCGTGGGCTAAATCATTATAAATCATATAAGTGATATAAGCATGTAATGCATTTTGCTTGACCTTTGGATTCTGTTTCTAAAAGATAAACAGTATAAGAAAAAGCAAAAATAGATGGTGACAGAGAATTTAAAAAAGGTTTTGTTTTTACCATCGAGTGATATTGTCTCGAGAAAGTATTCGATTTCATGGTAGTGATATTATTACTGCCAATGTCATCCTATATAGTAATCATGAATGGTCAACGGAGGGGAAAATCTTTTTTTTTAATTTTTTTTTTACAGTATTTTCATTTGGCTTACTTTTGTGCTACGATGATCACTTTTATGTCCGGATTTTCTACGCCACGTGTCAGGTTGATGAGTTGGAGCGGGTGTGGGAGGGCTTGTTCGAATTCTCTTGTTCTGGTCCTCTGCTTTACGGTAATATCTTCCGTTAGGATAAGCCTTTCGTTCGTCATCATCTACTGAGCGTCTGCTTGGTAATAAACGGATATCACGAGAGGGATAGTTGTGGTATTTCCTTCTCTTTTCATAACCGCCTTGTTTAATTGATAAATAAACAATAATAAAAATGAATAAATGGATGATGTTGATAATACTTGAATTGCTACTATACCATCTTGATGCTGTTTATTTAAAAGGATATCATCATCATCATTATTTACTACTTCCGCTGCTGCCATAAGAAGCATTATTGGGTCATTTTTAGGATGTGTTTGCTGTGTTACATCTATCAAATTGATGTGAGAAAACCATTCCTTTTTCTTATTTATTACTTGTAAATTGTTTCCTTGACAACGAAATAAGATAAAAATAACCACTTACCCTTGTCTTCCTTCACTACGACTACTTCAGTTGGCTGTAAACAAATAACAGCAAGTTATTAGTCAAAACAGAAAAAGTTGTGTGTTTACTATTTACCTTTTCTTGTGCAGGTTGTTTCTGCTCCTCTTGTTGCTCTTTATTAGGCTCTTCCTTTTCTTGTTGTATATCCTTTTTTTATATAAGAAAAAGCTGTTGGTATAATCTGACTTTTAAAGGTTTAGATTCCCCTTCGTCCCCCCTTTTTATTATTTTTATTCCCCCCATCAAACCTTTTTTGGCCGAGAGTCAACAGGTCGGTTAGGGTCATGGTTAGCCAGGGCAATCAAGATACAGCTTGCTTCACAGTCGACCTTATCCAGCGAGGCATAGTCTAAAAGACGATGGGCCATGTCGCTAGAAGCTGCCTTGAGCGCCGTTTGAAGCAATAAGCTGTTTTCTCGTTCTGCTGATGACCGAGGTTGCACTTTGGTAAGGTATTCTGTTTGTAAGGCTGGCATTGTTTTCATTAACGATGTCGACATTATAATTGCTTCTGTCAAGTATTATTTTTCTTTCTTCTTAATTCTTTGTTAATCTATGTATATATTCCTTTCTTTTTTATTTTTTTTTTAATAGGACTTTTGTTGGTGAAGTTTTACTTTATATATTAGAAAATAAAAAGGGTTTGAATATTTACAGAAAAAAATACAAAAGGAAATAATAGAATCGAAGAAGGTTTTATTATTATTTTTAATAAAAAAAAAAAAAAAAGAAGAAAAAAAAGGAGAAGATATAAAAATGTAATTTTTTTTTTTAAGGTGTGTGTGGGTGTTGTGTGTGTGAGGGGATCGTGCACTCAAACCAGTGCAACCAGAGCTATCAGCCAAAAAAGATAAGTTGAGATTTAAGTAAATTGATGACGCATTTTGTATCAATTTAATTCGAGAAAAAACTGTGAGACCTACCATTTTGTTTATTTTTCATTTTAAAAAAATAAATGAAGGTAAGTAGTCGGCAGGTTAGTATTTAACAAGTCAATTTGAATGCAAGTAAAAGAGAGTTGATACAGATGGATTATCATGACATCAAATAAACAAATGTGCTGTATGTATCCATGTTGAAATATCCTTATCTCAAGATAAACCACAAGTTTGTATATTATTACCATTGTTTTTAAAAGGAATGTACATATATACTCCTTGTAGCAATGAGGATGGAATCATATCATCAAGATTGAGAGAACGATGTTATTGTTGTGCTATCATCACATTCGCTCTTCAGTGAAAGAGGTCATCAGCTTTTTATCTTTCTTTTGATGCAGTGTTTTCTTTTTTCAGACTCAGTGTGTGTGTGTGTGTTTATGTTTGTATTTTTCGTTTTCTTTCTCCCGTTTTCTCTTTCCACAACACAAACTATGACAACGCCCATTGTTTTGGACGAAGATACTTACACTGATGCCATTGGTTTTATTATCGAAAGGGACTTCTTTCCTAATCTAGCAAAAGTCAAAGCTCAAAAGAATTACTTGGAGGCACAGCAATCGGGTGGATTGGCTGATCTTACGCAAGCAGGCAAAGCACTTCATGATTTAGAAAATAAAAAAAGTAAATCTCATTATTACCATTTAGTAACAATGCTGCCAATGTAGTTAATACTTTATATGAATAATAGCACAGAAAAATGAAAATAGCCAAGTGAATTTTTACTTTGAAGACGAACCCACTCTTGAAAAACGTGTCAACTTAACACTTTCACTGGATCAATTCCAGACTTTATATACTAGGTAAAAGCGAGAAAAAGATATTGTTCCTTTTAATTAATACTGTGCTTTACAAAAGTGAGGACAACTCTTCCTTTGCAGAGTTACTAGTAAAGACAAATGAAAAAAGAAGGGAACAGAATAAATGGTTTTTTGATCGAGAATCAAAGCAGCTTCGATTAACGAGTCAACCTCACGAAGAAAGTCCCATCAAACTCATCGAAGCCAACGAATTGGCACCGACAGGATGGAAATACAAGGCCAGAAACACATTAATGTATTTTCCTGATGGTAAAAGCGAGTCATGGATCGATGCAAATGATGGGAGAGGACAGCCGAAAGCGATATCGCACCAAAATACGGATCTACCATTAGCTGTTGAGGTAAATAATTTGAGATTGGTAACCATGCATTCAGAAAATAACTTGGCAGCAAAAGCTACCCATTAAAAAGATCAATGGGTTAGCACCTTCAGATATTCAAGCCGCTAGCGGTGCATTGACGCCTTGGACACAGTTGAATGGTGTCGATTCAACCGCATCAGCTTCACCGTCCGTTCGAGGATACAAGCTTGTGGATGCAACACCGACACTTAGTCCGTCGCGTATAGGCACACCCGAGATGACATGGGGTTCCATTGAGGGGACGCCTTTACTTATATCAGGCGGGGAAACACCCGGTCCTCGCTTCTCATTACCGCAAATCTCTAAAAGAGAGCAATTGGGCATGAAATTGTCAGAAAAGGCCTCAAAAGCATATAGGAAAAAGACGGGTCAGAGATCAATGGTGCAAGGGACGCCTAGAACAGGGTACATTTGTATTTTCATTATTTTAAAAGATTGGGGGAAAGGGGTGAACATGTATATATTTATACATAATTAAATATATATTTATTAGAGCCGGTTTAATGTCTCCTGCTGCTCAACACCTATTTAGAAAGAGCCAATCATCACCCCTTGCACAGTCTTCCGGGTTTGGTGATGCACTTCGATCCACCTATGGTGCCTCTCCTCTTGCATCACGCACACCCCATTCAATTAGAAAGCCAGGTTCAACTCCTACACCTTTGTTCCGTGCTGGCGCAACCCCTTTACAAAACTCAATAGCAAAGAAAAGGCAATAAACATACACGATACCATACACTAAGACCAATCACTTGTAAAATAATAAATTCACATATATACTTTCTTTTTTTTTTGAATTATGTTTAATGAAAAATGGTTTCTATATATAGGAGAGGGGTTTTCTTTCTTTTTTTTGTGTTTTTTTTTTCATTGTTTCTTCTTGTTACTTTTCTTTAAAAAAAAAGAGGAGGAATGGGAAAAACGGGAGGTGTAGCAAAAACAAAAGATTTAATCACTATCGGATTCAGTAACATAATCATTATCTTCATCTGAAGATGAATCGGAATCATCGTTTTCAGGCTTCTTGTCCTTTGATCCACCAGCTAAAGCACTAGTAAAGCCTTGTTCACGCATCATCTTCATCTGTCCAGCAATAGAGTCTTCCTCAGGCTCAGAGATGCTGTCGTCGATTTCCTCATCAGGAGGAAGGTCAGCAGGGTCTTGTACCTTGAGCTTAATATCTTGAAGAATATCAGTGCCAATATAAGTATCAGACTTGACAAAGAGAGAGAAGGTATAGGTTCCAGGCTTGGGTGGTCCAGGGAAAGGAATCTTTATGGTTTGTTCGTCAACAATGTCAGTGACTTTCTTGGGTGGTACCAAAATGCGATTGACCTTGGGATCGCCCAAAAATATCCACCAATAAGGCTTCTTTTCACCAAGGTAATAGGGAGCATGAGCAAAGGGTAATGACTTTTTGCTCTTCTTTTCTTCAACTTCATCAAGGTTTTCATCCTCTTCCTTTTCTTCCTGAACAGCCTCAACACTTTGGACGCGACCGTTTCTCAACTTGAGAATAAAAGTAATAATAGCACCAGTTGTAATAATCTTATCACCCACTACCTTGAATACAGCCTTTTCAACATGCAATTTGGGAATACGGGCAGCGACATCCATGGCGTCAAGGTAATCTTCAGGAGAGAGAGGCTTCAAGAAGGCCTTGCGTTGTTCCTCAGACATGTCGACCAATTGCTGAACAGTGTTGATGTGGACTTTATGGTTACGGTTATATTTACGTAAGAGACTGCTGGTGATGTGAGGCACTTCCAAAAGACTGGGCTCACCAGGAAAAGTGGCCTGCAAGAGATGCTGTTGCATTTCCATTAAACAGCATGCGGTGCTCAACCATTGCTTAACAGTGGCGATTTGCAAGAGACCTTGAATTAGGTGAATGGACTTTTCAACAATGAACTTTTGATCCTTGACAAGTGCCTTGGAACCCTTGGAAAGAACATCGATGCGCAAAAAGTAGGCATACAGGAGTGTACGTGCTTTACGGCGATAGGCTGGAACAGACTAAACAAGCCCCCACAAACCCAACTGATTAATACCAATCATTGCTTATAGCGTATATTTATTTATATATATCTTACCTCGTTAAGACGATCAAATTTATCACTAAATCTATTATCCAATTCAGTTCCTATAGCAGTGTTAATGGCATTCAACTCTTTTTCTTCGCCAGAACGAACATCAGCAGATTCCTTAAATTCAATTGCACCAGCCAAAACATTGAGGATTTCTAAAAGTAAAAATAAATAAAATAAGATGATGCTTTTGGTTAGCACAGATCAAGAATGAAAATAAGAATAGTATGATCCTTTACCTTTAAATCCGTCGTTTTCCTTAAGTCCCTTTACAAAAACACCCATAGATTTATTCAAAATCTTGTCCTTTGTCAATCTACGTGATTTGTACCACCATTGAGCCTTTTTATGAAAATAATAAGAGAATAAATCAATCAAATTCGCACACACATCATTGTTATTGTTACTTACAATAGAATAAGGCAAACCAAGACCAAAGATGATGGCATAGAAGCCCAACACAAGCAAACCATTGCCCTCTACAAGACCCTTTGGAAGAGCGACACCCATGGTAAATGACTGCTTACCATCAGGGTGACCATATTCTTCATAGTTCTTACGGGTGTCATCGTCTGTCAATCTATAGAAAGTTGGATTGAATGAATACATGCTAAATAATTCCAATTATACACAGCAACATACACTTTATAGGCCTTTGTGATGTCAATGAAACGCTCTTCTGATTCTCTTTCAGTTCCAGGCTTTGCTTTATCAGGATGGTAAATGAGCGATAATTTTTTGAAGGTACGTTTGATTTCTGGAAGTTCAACCCCCTAGAGACAAATTAGTAAATTAAATGCATTTAAACAAAGATAGAATTGTATTTGCTTACCTCTCTAATACCAAGAATCTCATAGGGATCCCAAGTAACAGACTTGACTTCAGCATTAGCTACTTGATGAGTTAAAATAACAACAGCAATCCAGCCAAAAAGCATGAAAAGGAATCTAGATTGCACAGTGTTTGTTTAGTCTTCTTCTTACAAACTACTTTTTTTTTATCCCCCCCTCTCATCCCATTTATTTATTTATTTTTGCTTTACTTTGGACTTGTGATGAATTTTTTAAAGGCACTTGGCTTTGCAACTGTCGCGTTTTGTCTTTCTTGTTGGCATGTGCGACACTGACATGTGTTTTTCTTTTTTGTGGCTATAAGCAATGTTTGAGTGTTCTGTTGCTATGGATTAGATTAAACAACTTACATCCAGATTTGATTCCAGAATAAAGGGAATGAAGTGTCACTGGTACAAGACCCAAGGACAAGACAGAGATGAGGAAGTAATAAAAATTAAACCCCTGCTCGTCATATGTATACTGAGCCATTTTTTTTTCTCTTCAAAAAGAACAGGTGAAAAAGGGTGAAGAAGAAGGAGAAAAGGAAAACGATACGTATGTAATTTTATATAATAAAAAAGTATTTTTTAACAAAGCGACTAATGGTATTTTCCTTGTCAAATTATCATTGGCTGAGCGAAAGGAACTGTTTTATTGAAACTCAGCTTGATTATGATTGGACAGACATTTGCCACACTGAGAACCAGTTTTTATTTTGTTTTTTATTTTTATTTTTATTTTATTTTTCATTTTCATTCCTTGTAAAAAAAAAAAGAGAGATGGAGACACACTATGGTCAATGTTTTTCCTAGGAACGAGTCCCTCAAAACAAAGGTTTTACTGGTGCCAATGTAATCTTAAAACCTTGTCTGGATGTCAGTCAGATTAATAGCTGACAGACACAATTAGAGTTTTTTGTTGAGAACTTATGTTCTCTGTTGTGAGATAAAGAAACAAAAAAGTTCAAAAGTAGGGGGGCTTTTTATACCTTTAAGCTTAAAGTCTGTGACTTTATTTTTAATCAAAGAGAAAAAAAAAATTTTTTTTCTCCAATTTATTAATCCGACCAGACATCGAGATGGATGTTTTTACTCCAGGGTTTATTTTTTTTTTATTTAAAAAGAATAAAAAAAACATTATTTTTTTTGCGATGATGAAGACTTTGGTAATCGTTTTGATATAAAGTTAGTAACCCCTGTCATTGGCGTGTTTCTAATCCATGACGATATTAAGGCATTGTCTGAGCAAAACAAGGCAAACAAGGTAAATATATCTTTCATTCTTACATCTACCGAGAGAAAGAGAGAGAGAGAGAGGCCCTTTCATTACATGTGAAAGACTTGATGATAAAAGGTTAATATTGATCAACACTCTGTGTTATTCTGATACCTTACAAACACCTTCATTTATATCTCTAAGAAGCACTGATCGCCTCTCTTTTTCTTAATCTCTTTTGACTTATTATGTCATGTAAACTGTCTTGATATACTTACTCTATTCTTATCATTATAGGTAAATGACCGTGGTTTCCAAAAATGAAGTGAAATATAATATATACATTGAATAAAGAGATGAATTTTATAAAGCAATTATTTTTATTACTATTATCATTACTATAAAATGTGGCATCATCATACTTCTACTAGTTTATAATGTTCAAGAGAACAAACAGCCTTTCCAGTCTTTTTGGTTGTATATTTACGATCATTGGAGCATCCCTGTACTTGGCATTGAGGGATAGCCTTCACTTGAGGTCTACATTATTGTTATTAGTAGATTATATTTATATACACACACACACTGTAGACTTACTTTGTATGTTGACCAAATATTTGCTCAATGTTAAATACAGAGGGTATACATAGTTGACTGCCAGTGGATGTACTGATGTAACGTAAACGGTTAGGGTCTTCCAATCGCTTCAGTTTCTCATGAGCACTTTCTTTATCTTCGGTTTCATCAATAATCTTTTTACTTTTTGAAGCCTGCTTCTTCAACAATCGATTGATTGTATCTGCCTTATCCTTTTCTGCTCTTTGAATGCTTTGATTCTTTCTTTTTCTCGCAACTTCTGATTTTCGTAACTGCTCCTCTTCTTGTGTCAAATGCTTCTTTTTTCCAGTGTCTAAATAGTAGAGTAATTATGTGAGGACGATGCATTGCCATACTATTATTCAGCTTTGTTTTACCCATTGGTAGTTCTAGATAATCCTCTGGTATCTCTTGGTAAAGCTTAGCTCTTTGACGTTTTGTCATGGGCTGTTTTCTAACAATCTCTGTGTCTGAAAACTCATCCTCTTCGCTGTCTTCAATCACTATTGAACAATGGTTAACTTGCGTTGATGTTCAAAAAGAAACAAAACAGGTACTTTACCTTGCTTCTTTCTCTTATTGTTACGTGATGTCTTTCTAACCACTGGTTCAGGTTCTTCTTCTTCGTCTTCCTCTTCCTCTTCGTCTTCCAGTTCTTCCACCTCTTCTTCTTCTTCTTCTTCCTCCTCCTCCTCTTCCTGGTCTTCTTCTTGTTCAGACATTTCAACCGATTCCAGGCCATCACCCATGACGTCGTCCAGATCTTCTTCTTCGCTGAAGACCTCATTGTCTCCACCCAACAGTTCATCCAGCTCTGAATTATTCAATTCGTCTTCTGAAGACATGGGCGAAGGTGAAATTGGCTTTGCTTTTCTTCTGGTTGGTCTCATTTTTATATTGTATTTAAGGACTTGAAGAAAATACAAATAATTGTGTTGAATCGTGATTTTTTGCCTCCTTCCACTGTGTTTGAAGAACGAAAATGGTGACTTCATTTCTTGGATTTTTTTCTCTGTTCATGCTTCTCTGGATTTTTTAATTGATTTGCAGTGCCACACACAGAGAGAGATATGCTGTGTATTTTCGGTTTTGTTCCTTTCATATGGTTATAGTCACATTGGATTTATACACTTAAAGTGGTTTGCCTCATAATCATGAGTCTTTGCTTAAACGCCTTTAAACATTAACCAAAAGTGATGCTATGTGTTTTGACTGTATCATGCGTCAGCCGCATGTTGTTGTACTGATACGGTTGGTATGCTTTATGATTCGCTTACTTTTGTTGCCACATTCTTACCGAAACAGCCAAGACTAAAAACATCAATTCATCAAAGAATATATTTCTTATTCTTGTCTTCAAAAGGATTGGCAACATCGCAATGGTCCCTGATATCTTTCTCTCTCTCGCTCTGTATTTATTCAATAAATGAGAAGTTCATTATCGTCAATGGAATGAATTGGTGATTTATTATTTTATTTTACTAAAAAGTAATATTGAAATCCATTGTAAAGAAATAGCAAGAATATTTAGCACAAAGCATTTCTCCCTGGGAATCAAGCATTGGTCACACTGATCACCATTACTCAAAACGTCTGTTGAACACTTTGATGTTGCAATAATTTCAAGCCATTTGAATCTAAAATACTTTGTGTTCATTTCACACCGTTTACGTTGCAAGTTTCCTATTATCCCAGTAGGTATCATTGAAATTTCTTCACTCGCTCTCCTTTTACCATCACCACAGGATATGACTTGTATTTTATAAAAGTAAATAAAAATTTGCCATCAAAAAAAGGATTAGAATATATAACATTAAGCATTATTTATAGCAAATGGTGTCACCATGGTGAACCCTTCAAATTTATAAAATAATAACAAGGTAAAAAGTCTAACTTGTTATTTTTCTTCTTATTCATCCTTTTTTTAAAAAAATAAAATAAAATAAAAATGTTTATAGAAAAGCATAAAGTATAAAGCATTAAAAGTACAAAGTATTTCAAATGAAAATCATTTCATGTTTTCAGATCACCGTAACCAACTCCTGAGTTTATTTTCTTCTGTTTTACAAAACAAAACAAGCATTTTCTGAATTCCTTTTTTGTTGATATATCTGGGAAGTACATAAAAGTTAAGGGCCGACTCAGCCTCGTACCTTCTGATGTTTGTGCTTTTTCTTCTTGTTTTATTTCCAGAAAAGACGTTTGGATATCGCTTCTACCCTCAACTGAAAACTGTGTATAATTATTGCCATTTGTCAGATTGGTAAGCTTTAAAAATAGTGTTTGCAACAAGTAGAAAATGTGTTTAAATGAAAAGCCAAGTAATCTGTTTATTTATTTATTTTTGTTTGGAGTATGTTTTTATCCCTTTTTCTCGGTTATTTCTTTTTTGTCATGTTCCCTGATTATAAACAAGTGCGTTTATTTTGGATGCTGCTTTTACGCCCAATGGAGCTGGGTGTTGCTTTTAATTAAGGGTAGACGTACAGAACTCATTTAATTACGATCCTCTTCATTTTTAAAAAATAGTTGAGGGATGAATGTATTTACGGGAAGTGTAAAAATTGTGAATGTCATTCATATGAAAGGTATTGATCCATGATGAATTAGAGAAAAAAAAAAAAAGAAACAAAAACAAGATGCGGTAAATTTACGTGCTGCACAATTTATTAAATAAATAGTGTATTGCTTTTCATGATAGTTGCAGATGCAGTATACATAAACTAAAATGCACGATTGTGCTCCTCTCCTGTTGTTTCGAGAAAGTTTCAATTAAAGCGTTGAAATTGTTATTATTTAGCGGATAATTCTCTAAATGGCACAAGCATGGCATTGGTTGGTTTTATGTAAGGTTTATCCATCAACATATACAAACAAGCTTCACAACACCATCAATCATAAACACGTACTTTTTCGCATACTTTACATATATACTTGGAAGCAAATACCACATATCTATAAGTTGAAACAGTGATCTTTTTTTTATGCCAGTAACTCAACAAGAATCAAAGTATATCAAGGCATTTTTTTTTTGTGTAATGGATGGATCAGCAGGATGTGAACATAGCGGTTTATTTGTTTAGTTAAGTCGCGTTGGATGGGCTCGGCCAGCTAATTTACGTTCAAAGCCCCTGATCTAGTCCTGAAAGGCTAAGTACAACAAATATATCAGTTTCAAATAATTCATAAAATGCTATATCAACCTCTCCTTTTTGTATACTCAATCCGCAAATAAAATAAAAAAAAACAACTTGAAAAGTAAAGCATGATATGGAGAAAAGAGTGGGGGAAGTGTTGAACAAGGACTGAGAAAAAAAAATACATGTAATTAAAGTTTGGAGGTAACACTAGCACGAGAAATTCCGCTCAAGGTGGCCAAAAGCTTTGCTGCTTCCGCTTCTTCGTTGCTTACCATATCCATGTCGCATGCATGGTATATTATGACGAGTGTAAAAAGCAATGAAAAAAAAATAGACTTTGATGTAAAAGCAAAATTGAGATTGGTGGTGATCTTGATAAAAAAAAAAAACATAAACTTTAATAGTGACTAAAAGAAAGATATAGCCTTTTAGACTAACAGTTAAACTTGTGACCATATTCGGAGGCTTTCACAAAGTAATAAATTATTGGTGTCATACAAACGACCAAGCCCAAATGATAAACTCTATTAGAGACACAAATAAATCTTGAGCAACATGCTGTGCTCGAAATTTACTCACAAAACTGTTGAGATGGGATAGAACGTTTAATTTTCTTTTCCTTCTTCCCTTTTGTTTTTTGTTTTTTTCTTTTTAATCCTTTTTTTAACAGTATATTCGAATGGCGGCATTTAGTTATTTTAACTACGATTACCTCATCAGTATCGGTATGTGGAAAATGACCTACATATCTAAAAAAGAAACTAACCGCCTTTTTGATAATTACAATAGATTTCGGAACAACCTATTCTGGAACTTGTTATACGTATACGAATAAATTAAAGGACGAAGCTGCGAGAAAAAACCTTAAGGATGTCAGTGTTATCCATGTCACTGATTGGTAAGCATTAGTCTCCTGGTTATGTGTATGTGTGTTTTTGTTGACTTTTTATTTTTTCAGGCCGGAACAGAAGGGTAAAAAGCTACTTAAAATCCCTACTGCTTGTATTTACAACAGTAGAACCAACAAGCTGTTCAAGTGGGGAGCTGATGCCTTCAAGTACTGGAATGACAGCACAAAGTCTCAAGATAACTTGAGGTACATTGACAAGTTCAAGCTCAAACTCCAGACCACTAGAACAAAAGGAAAGCAAATTCTTCTTGAAAATGACGGCGGATCTCTTCACGTAAAGGCCACCAACGATTTCTTGAAGGCTATCTATGAGTATACTTTTAAGGAAATGGAAAGGGGCGCTATTGAAAAAGGTGCTATCGATAAAAGCAGAATTCGATTCGTTTTAACTGTCCCTGCACAGTGGACAGATGACGATAGAAAGCTTTTGCGTCTTATCTGTACTGAAGCCGGTTTGATCAGCGAAAAGGACCATGAGAACCGTTTGCACATTATTAATGAATCTTTTGCTTCTACCATTTACTGTGAACGCCAACTTGCTCTCAACAAGAGTGAAGTCACATTTGATAAGGGAACTAGATATCTTATTTGTGATGCTGGTGGTGGAACTGTCGATCTTGCAACCTATGAATCTACTGGCCCTGATGAAGAGTTGCATGGTCTTTGTAATGGTCGTTGCCAGTTGACTTTTGATAGAGGTCAAGATTGCGGTTCCGTATTTGTGGATGAAAGAATGAGAGACCTTTTACTCGAAATCGTGTTTGTTAGGGAAGATGAACGTGAATTATACAAGGACACATTTGGTAGTCTGTTGCAAACTTTCATTGACGATATTAAGGTAAATGTCTCAACTTGGTTCGTAAGTGCTTTATTATTCTGACTTTTACTATAAAAACGTGTAAATAGCCCAATTTCGATATTGAAGGTGATGAAGAGGATCCAAGTATGTATTCCATTTAAAAAGATTTGATTTTAAATTAGCTCAAATAACTGATACATTATTATAGATATTCATTTTCCTCTCAGCAATAATCATGTCCGAAATTTCTCGAGATCTACATTATCCCAAAGCAAGTACTTCACCCCTGGAGATTTTACTGAAAAAAATTTCAACTTCACAGAAGCTATAAAAAAACGGGTCAAAATTACTCATATCACAATTTCAAAAAAAGAGATCGCGGAAAAAGTATTTGATAAAGTGGTTAATGATACTTTAAAACTTGTTAAAAGACAGATCGAAAGATCGAACTTTAATATCAAAACAACATTCTTACTTGGCGGTTTCGGCAAATCACCTTATTTACAAAGAAAGCTTCAAGAGAAAAGCGAAGAATTCAAAACTGGTAAAATTGTTCCTGATAACGAAGGTGAATCTGCAGCCATGAGAGGTGCCTTGTTTTACGGCCTTGATTTCATTCGAAGAGATGAATTGTCAGATATTGACCAGATTGGTTTTGATGAAAACGACCAATCTTTTAAGGCCAAAGATCATGAAGCCCTTATATCTATTGGTAAACTAATCACTCTTCATATAAAAGCATGGCACTTACTGACGATTTTATATAGACCTTGGTTACGAGCACTCAAGTGCAACTTATACCATGTTGAACGAAGAAAATAAAGCCCCGGTTAATATTGAAGAATGGTAAGTCTATTTCTAAGAAGGAAAACGAGATTTTTTTGTCTATTGTTATTTACACGTTGGAATAATTAAAATAACTTTTATTTTGTAGGCCTGGTGACAAAAACAGAGATCATATCGATTGGTATGTTTTTTATACCACTAGTATTTTAAATTATTAATGAATCATCTTTTTTTAGGCCAAACCATAGAAAGACCGATAAGTTCAAGGTGCCCACTGCCCTTTCCGAAGTTGGTGAAGTGTAAGTCGATAGATCACGTTTTTTGAAGAAAAAGAAATGAGAAGGCATGTTAATTCTAATATTCGAAAATAGCGAACATCTACAAGTAGGAGGTGGCGATGGCCTCAAATGGGGTTATGAAGCATTGGTTTCAGACAATAATGGAAATTTGATAGTTCCTAGCAGTCATCTTGCCCTTCTCAGAGACGACTTTAAGGTTTTTCTGGCAAAATACCTCAAGCATCTTCACGAGTATATCTGCCTATATGTACATGAGAAGACTGGTATTAATAGAAACAAGTATCGATACTGTATCACCATGGAGAACAGTTACAGATTCTTTGAATCCAAAGATGATATGCGCAATATTGCAGTGGATGCCGGACTCATTAACAGCAATGATAATCCAAAGAAACTACTGTTAATCAATCGCGACGATGCATGTGCCGTTTATCACGAGTATACTCATTATGGCATAAAAACCGATTATCATAAAAACATCTTTTTACAGCTGTTTGTTGCCCACGATAATATCCGCTTAACTGTTCACGAATCGACTGCGATTGCAACTCTTGACCAGAAGGTGGAGGAACAAAAGAAAGATCGAGATCCATTTTCATTCCTTAACGACGATAATAAAGCTGATCGCCTTTTCAGAAATGTGCGTACAACAAAAGCAATCACTTTCCCGTTCAAATTTATCGAAAGACTTGTTTACAACTTTGATGCATTTATTACGAATGACAAGACAATCGAAAAAAGCAGATCAAACGAGACAATTGGAAAAGAGTCCGTTCCCACATTTAAATGTGAAACACACGGAAAACGTGATGGGTGTTTTGACTACACAGAAGCAGAAATCAGAGAGGGCTTCCTTGATTATATCAAAGTAAATATATTTTTAATATTTAATGCTGAAAGTCCTAGTTGACATTAATATGCATAATGTCTTTATTAGAATGATCTGGACTTTGGTGATAACAGTAAGAATCAGACCATCTATATTAACAAGAAACAGGGGTGTAAAATATCTATATCCGTTCATGATCTCATCGAAAACGTATTCAAGATTACGTATAAAGAGTTGGCCTTTAACTTACGTAGATATGTTACAGAAAGAAGCGTCACGTCTGCATCCCGTATTGATAATATTTTCCTTTTGGGTACTGCTGTTGAGTCTGAGCATGAAGAAGCAAATGAATTCATGTTGAAGATTCTGGCCAAAGAAATTACTGATATAGTGTCTGAAGAAGAAGACCGTCTCAAACTAGTCAAATTCAATAAGGAATGCGAAGGACAGGAAACTCTTAAAGGTGTCAGTTTCTACGGCTGCAACCCTGAAAAACATACACAAAAGATCTCAAGAAAATCATATGCTATTCACGCAGTTGCCTTTAAACCCCAAAAAAGAAGAAAAGAAACCGATATAGTCATCGAAGCTGGTGAAGAAGGTAAAATTGATAGAGAGGATATCGAGTTTTTCAATACAAATGAACCTGTGGCATTGGAGACACAAAAGGACAATGAAAGCACTATCATTCAAGAAATCGAAAATGATGACCTTGTGTCAATCATGGAAAAGGGAACCAGTACTACTTACTTGGACGAGTTGCACGGTATTAATAGACGCTTCTTTGCAAAGGAAGAATGCTTGGTGTATGCCAGTAAGTATTAAAAAATAGATTACAAACAATGATATTTACTAATTTTCCATCATAGCTATTTATGTCACGGAAATTGACAGAGAAAAGATTACAAGCTGGAAGATCGACAATGAGCAGTTCCGTAAAATCCATCAATTTGAAGTTGAAGTTAGAAAGAGTAAGAACACGAATTTGGAACATACTGATGGCAAATCTCGCCTAGACTTTTCGGTCTGCTTATATGTCGATAATAACGACACGAAGTTCAAGGCTGATTCAGCAAATAGCGTGCTCGTTGTCCCTGAGTACCGTTACCGTGATGAATTCAAAGTTGCTAATCTTTATTAATTTCCTCTTTCTTATTTTATTTTGTAAACATATGGATATCTATTTAATTAAGTAATTAATTAATAATAATAATAATAATAAATCAATAAAGAAATAAAAATAAAGAAAAAATACACACCTTTGTTACGTGAGAACTGGTTAAATAACATCTCAGTATGCGTAAATGTATTATGTTTTTGGGCGGTCACTCGTTAAAAACTAGTAGAGTAAATATCTTTTAACTGACATAGGGGTCTCTCTACTTTGTTTTACCTTTTAAAGTGATACTTGAGATAAGTTATACTCCCCAAGTGAAGTTTGTTATTTCATAAAAAACGAACTATACAATTTAGTAATGGATGAGAGCTGCATAAGTATATTATACTTTTTAGATATTATTATATTAATATATTCGATTAATTTTTCTAAGATCGAGCAACTAAATGTGATAATCTTGGAGATATTTCAAATACTGCTCATGTGAATTCGCTCGTTTCCAAGGTAAAAAGCACAAGAAGTGTCTACTTTTCTACTACTTTTACAGGTTTGTTTTCACCTTATTAGAAAACTGATACACAAAGGACTATTTGTGTTATTATTTACTTCGCCAAAGTTGAGTAGATTCGTCGTGTTATACTAAAATCAGTGTGATATCAATCAAGTGCTATTCTGGAAACGATGGATGGATGAAGAATTAAAAACCCCATTACATTCCATGAAGGTCGATGGTGACGTATCATATTCAGATCCATGTATACAAATCCAATCAGGCATTTTGCTAATCAAAGTAGATCGTTCTCTGATGAGAGAAACAGCCGCCCTAAAAAGGGATTAAACCTCTGCCGTATTGTCTTGAGAATACATTCCAAGTGAAAACGTATACCTAACCGCCTCAATTTCCAAACTCCTTGTATCACACCATTTAAACCAAGTTCTTGAATAAAGACATTAAATAAATGAAAATGCACCTTTCAGTCAATGACAACAGTCTAAACTTTTTAATGGTGATAATTAACTATAAAACACTGCATTTATGTATCCTATTCTGTGCCTCCATGTATTCAACATCTTGGTACAAGACAAATGTAATAACTTGAACCGAGTGATGGGGATATATTGACTCTCTATCCTAATGATAATCAGTCATAGTTGGATGTTTATAAGATGGCTGGAACCAAAATAAGATTGGAGTCTCACTTCATTGCTCCTGATTTTTATTACAGATTAGATAATAATGACCCACTCAATTTGACTTTTAAAGCAATACAAAATAACGCTCCTACTAGCTGAACAGAACCAGAAAATAGTTGAATACCAATGTAACCATCACCAGGACTAACATTCTGTATAGCAGAAGCAATAGGTAGCCCGGTTCCACTTATGGCACTGGCAATAAAAATAATTGAAAACCCAGAAGAAATGTTTTTCTGGCCTACTACAGTGGCTGTAATAGGAGGTGCGAGGGTAAAAAACATGCCACACGTAAACCCAAATAAAATACCAAATGTGATGATGGTTTCAAAAGTTTTCGCAAATGGCCAGAGTAGCATACAGAATAGACCACATAGTGTTGATGATAGTATATACATGTTTAAGCGACCGATATAATCTGCGAGATAGCCTAGAGTTAATCTCCCCAGTGCATTTGCAGCGCAGCTAGTACCCACAATAATTGCTGAATTCGCGCTGCTAAGATTATGTGTAGCAGCGTATCCTAGTAATACCATCCTTTTTACTTAATTTTCTTTTAAAAGAAATTAAACTCGCCAAAACTTACTTGGAAGATAGAATAGAGGAACATAATATCCTATCAATGCAATTATAGATCCAAATAGCCAAATGATAAAATTCAAATTTTTCAGAATGCTAAAATCGGGAGAAGCTCTTATACCTTGTTTGTTTTCTTGGGGAGAAGAACGAGTTTTTACCAAACATATAGCAATAAGACATACAACAAAACTTAATAAGCCGAGAATACGAGTCGCCCAAGCAATACCATATTTCTGGATCAAAAAGTTCGTCTAAGAAAATGTAAAAGAAAGCTATTATTAGCCATAAATCATCAATACTCTTTGTCAAATGCTTACAAATGGACCCAGAGATAAACCTCCAATACCCGTTCCTGCAGAACTAATTCCCATGGCGACTCCGCGTCGATTAGTAAACCTGAAATAAATAGGTAAGATGAATTGTATTTTATAAACGGAAATATATTAAAAATTCAATACCACTGTGCTATAACAGATATACTTGTCTAAGTGAGTATATTGGGAGAAGTTAATAATGGAATTAGTCCCATTTATATAATTTGCATCTTACTATATAAACTATAGAAACACCTAGACCAAACAAAGCACCCTGAGTCAACCAAAGATGCCATGGTTTGCTACTGAAACTTGCTAAAATAAGCCCTGATGAAGCAATTATAGATCCCAACAACATAACTGAACGGGCACCAAAACGAATCAAAGCCGGGCTGATTGGAGAGAATATACCTAGAGAAATAACATAAATGCCACCGACCAACATTAAATCGGATGTTGTTGCTTTATCCTTCAAGACGGTCATCGAGTATGCGTTTGAGAATACTCCTAATGTTTAGTAAATGATGCAATAGGATTTTTAAAGGTTGAGTGATATACAAATGACTATTAAATTTCTTTAAAAATACCCCATACTGAAGCAACTCCATATAGCATAAAGCATACCAGAAAGCCGGCAAATGACACAACCCTGAGATAATGGTGGTCAGTCCATATCTCAATTCGTATATATATAGTGTATACCATCCATAACCACCATTAGGAACAGTGTCATCCTCTTTTAAAACCAAACAATGTCAATATATACTATTTATTGAATATCTGTACAAGTTGATCTTTTTATTAAAGTTTACCACTATTAGAAGATTCTGAACGATCTAATCCTATCGTGTTTTCCTCTGACATATATATCAGTTCTTTTTGGTCATTTATTCCCGTGAAATGATGTTGTATTTGCTCAGAATTCTTTGTTGGAAGTGTTTCAGTTGAACCGTTCATTGTATAGTTCAATTAAAATATTAAATAAAGGAGGAATATATTAACAAAGAAAAGAAAGATACATTTTTTTTTATTTTTAAATAAAATTTTAAAATGTAGTTCCATCGAATAAAATGACTCATCTTTGTTAATTGGCAGCGCTAATGCAAAAGTATTTATTAAGGGATTAGTTTGTGATTGCAGCATTAGTTTTATTAGAAGCGCATTATATGAACAACAATACTACACATATTTACCAAAATTGAGTAACATTCAGAGATTTCAATTATCCTTTTAGCGATTCTATATTGGATTAACAATGCTTTGCTACAGATTCAATCCAAATCATTAATTAAGAAGTAGATCTCATCACATATTTGCACTGGTATAAAATAAAACTCATGTACATGTTAGCTGTAGTATTTATTAGATTGATTCTTTGAAGAAATATCGATTTTCAATGATAGCTTACTCCGATATTTATTATTAAAATATAGACGTTGAGTAAACACTGGCTTATGCAGGAGTGAATATAGCATACGTATATATAAATATGAAGATTAGTTTAAATAAGCAAGCCGTAATTTGGTTTTACTGATAATAGAGTCATCTATTTTAGAAAAGTGAAAAAGAGTGTAATTCCTTGAAAAATTCTGTCAGTGAAATATATTTATGGTTGAAATGCCATCTTGGTTGTTTCAGGACTTGATTCCCCGTACCCCTCAAGCAATATTGGTGCAAGATAAGATACACCTACATACATTCTTAAAATAGCAATAACAATTATAAGGAGAATATTTTGGAATACGAATAGTTTTTACGCATTTCGAATAGAGGGAAGGTCAATTTTTATTATTATCATTACCATTTATCCTGTTAATATAGAAACGTAACTCTTCAATGTCATTCTGTTTTTGGAGATACATTATAGAAAATCAAAAGTTTAAAAAACGTCGAAGTATTTTTTTCGGGTTACCTATAAACTGATAACCATTTAAATCCGCATAAAATAAGACAT
>VCJH01002450.1:11680-25197 GCA_024140565.1 Backusella australiensis | reverse complement strand
GTCAATATACAATATAATAATAAGAACAAATAAGAGAGCCAACACTTTGGGGCCAAGAATATATGTGGGTAATAAGAGTAAAAATGAAGTTAATATTTTATTGAGTGAATAATGTTCTGGTATTTATAATAAATCAGGTACCAGCATCGGTCAAGGAATAATAAAATAAAGGTACTGGTTATTTTCCAGTAATTTTTGCTTCCAGTAATTTTTTTTTTTGCTTTCATTGTTTCCAGTAACTTTTTTTGTTTCCAGTAACTTTTTTTGTTCCTTGTTTCCAGCATTGGTTATTAAACTTAAGAAATAGAAAAATAGGAATAAAGTGTTTTTCTTCTCTTATTAATTTTATCGATAATGTGGGGGGGGGGAAATCACAAGAGTTACAGCTAATTCAGCGGATTTTAATGAACATTTAACTGGGTGTAAATTTACACGTCATGCTACACAACATTCAGGCTATACAGTCGTTGTATGCTATCGAAGAGTCACTCATTCCTGAATAGAAACAAAAGAAATAATTATGTACACTTTAATAAGGTTTTAATAATAAATTCAATAAAAAAACAAATTTAAAGAAGAAAACACTAGGATTAACTCTTGAAAACGAAATAAGACAAGTTCTAATATCATAATATATTCATATAATACAAGGAACAAAAAAAATTACTGGAAAATAATCAGTATCCAAAAGCCATGAGCCTCAACGCGTGAATAAAAAAAAGACAATGTTATATAAATTTTTCTATAATAAACATTTTATTTACAAGTGTTTTTAAATTGTTCTATCAATGTTCAGTTTCAAAGTATCAACCGCTTCAGAAGAAAATCCTTTTAGACGCATCATTTCCACAAGGTTAAGAGCCTCATGGTACTTATTATTTTGGATATAAGCGTTAGCCATGGCGCTGTAGGTGTCCTCATTCTTTGCCAAGCCAGTTCCGGGTTCATCTTTGAGGTTAAAAAAGATATCCCTTGCCCCCTCAAGATCACCCTGCGCACCATACTTTTCAATAAAGAGATTCTCGATAAAGATTGTCGTTTTGTTATTCATTGAAAGTCTTCCGTATAATGTATACGCACGGTCGTCCATGTTGTTTTGGAACAAGGCAGTGAGCATTTGATAGGAGGCAACTCCATCAGCCATGGTGTGTTTTGTTCTCATATCGTTGTATATTTCAACCGCGGATTCGACGTCATTTTGGAGACAACCGTAGGAGTGGATGAGCATAGAGTAGTGGATTCCGGTTGGCTTGATACCATATTCGTTTCTCATGGTATTGATAAGCTTGCGGGATTCCCACATGTCGTATTCTGGGATGGTGGCATAGGCCTCGATAAGTAGACGGAAGGTGTGGGCGGTAGGTTGTACATGGTGATGCTTTGAGAGATTATAATATTCGATTGCCTTCTCTCGATCGCCCTTTTTCTGAAGATAAAATTGCATCATGTGGTTATAAACTGCAATACGAGGTTGGTATTTTGGTGAAGAGATCATTTCCTGAAAGTACTGATTTGCATGCTTTTCTGAACCGACACGGAGACATGCTGAGATGACGGATGCATAGGTGATTGTGTTTGGGACGACGTTGACTTGTTTCATTTCATTGAGAGTGCTCAGGACGTCATCCAAGTTGTGCTTGTTTGATAAATGTGACAGTAATACATTATAGAAATAAGTCGGGAGAATCACCTTTTGGTTTCTAGCATGTCGGTAGATGGTATATGGATCATATTCCTCATCCTCGTTTTTATCAAGACACATCAAAAAAGCCGCCAATGCGTTTCCATCAGGTCGTAAATTGTTACTTGACAAGTTTTGATACAATTGCTTTGCTGACTCCAAATGATTGTTTTTAGCATAGATGGTCAGCATCGAATTGTACAATGCGGACAAAGCTGGTGGATTATCAATGCGTTTTTCAATCAATGGCTTTGAGACAATTCCATAAATGCTCTCTGCAAGATCTAAGCGATCCATTTTGTTTGAGAGCAAGATAATATCGCGGATGACCTCTGGAGTTGGCACCTTTTCCTTCTGGATAATTTTGTGATCAATGATATCGATAGCCTTATCAAATCTTCCACTAATAACAGCGTTCAATGCCTCTTCAGATAGCACTTCTGATTCAGACGCCTTGGTATGTTCTTCTTCGTCATTGTTTCTTGCGACCTGCTCTGCTGTTTCTGTAGGTTTCTCGAATTTAGTGCGTGCTGCAGGAAAGTGGTGTGTAAAGTGCTCTTTCCAATAGTTTTCAAACTCATCAGACAACATCATGCGTGCGGATATGCTTAGATACCATTCCTGAGGTGGCTTGATTTTGAGCGTTTCCATATCTTTGAGAATATCTAATAGTGTCTGACATCTTTGACTTGTTGTACTATCTCTCTGGAACGCAGATTCAAAAAGGATTGAAAAATTTCGAGTATTCAAAGCTTTTCTCAAAGTTTCCCATTGCTCTACATCATCTCTCGCCTCTGCATATCTAGTTAATAATGATTGTGAAATTGCTGGACTGGGAAGAACATTGTAGACTTTGAGTGTTCGTAGAATTTGGGTGACAGATATGATGTCGTTTTTGAATATATCTGCCAATTCAAATCCTAAATCACACAAAAACGATTTCTTCTTGATAACACGGTGTTTGGAGTATTCCTCCATCATTTTTCGAAGTGCTTTTGTTGTAAACTCGTGTTGTTTGTTTTGTGCAGCTTCCAAGAAAAAGCGACGGCATGTTGCATCCTCTAATATTAATCCAGCTCGAGTCATTGTCAATACAGCATCCAATGCTTCATCCATAAGGTTGTTTCCAGTACAGGCATAGACATAATTGGCAAGATGACCGTACTGTGTTGTCAAGTTGAATTCCTTGAGAGACTGATAAGCCTTGTTTGCCTTTTCAAACTCACCCAAGTTTGAATAGTTTGTTAAAAAAATACCGAATGTATTTCCATCAGGGGCCGGGACACTTTTATCGTTTGTACAAAATCGCGCAAAGAGATCATCTACAGCGTCCATCTTTTCGGCTTGGAACGCACCTCGGATGATTTTATTATAGGCGTATGGGGTTATTTGAATATTATCATCCACCATCCTCTTTTGAACAACATCCAATGCACCCTGAATGTCACCCACGCTAACATAGGCAGTCACCAAAGCATTATGTACTATGGGCACCTTACGACGCCCACCAAGTTGATCCTTCATCGTCATGTATTTTTGGAAATATTCTTCAGTAGCCTTGAGATTACCCGTCGACCCAAAGAGTGTCACCATTGCGCTGAACGATCGAGCATCCACTCCCATATGGTTTTCCATGTATTCAAATACAAATATTCCATCATTAACATATGAATTGTGCGAAAGTCCAAGGAGGAGCTTATTGCATAGATGAAGATCAAATTGATTCGTCTTGTTTAGTTCCACGGCCTCCCTAAATAATCCAACCGCGCGATCCATATTATTCTCTGCCTTTAGCGTGTTGATGTTTGATATCGTCTCTCCTGTTCGAGCGGTTTGGCGTCCGAGCATACCGACAGTCTTCTCAACCTCCATATCTCTGTCGCATAGTAAACGAATCATGGCTACATAGACTCGCGGTGTTGGACTGATGCCTTGGGAGAGCATGGCGTTGTAGGCTGCAAATACAGACGTGAGTGGTTGGTTTTTTTGATATTGCTTTATAGACTCGTCGAATTTTGTCTCGTAACTTGATTTCGAGAGTTTTTCTGCCACTTGATTAGTAGCTACTCGTGATTGCTTTCTTCTTCCTACATTCTGAATTCGTGCATCAAGAACAGGTCGTTTTGCTGAGTGCTTTACTGCTGTTGTTTGTAATAAACGGGTTATTTGTATCGTGCGATATAGTGATGCATTTCTTTTTAGACTCGCTCCAAGTAGTTTGTACATGTTTCTTATTTTGTAAAGGAACCTTGCGCGAACTGTCAGAACAAAAACAAAAACAGACAAAACAAGAAAGAAAAAAAAAACGTGACGTTGTTTTCACAAAGTAATAAAATGATGTGCATTTTTTATTGTATTGAATCTTCCCAATCTCGGTTGGTGCGTTTTCTACTTGCACCATACATGCTCAAGTTTGCATCATTAGTTACAAAGTTATTATCCTGTAAATTAAAATGGTTATAGTTTCCACCAGACGAGTACAGCAGTGCGTTTACCGCATTTTGGTCCATCTGATTGAAAAGCCCTGTGGGATCAAATTCTTGGTTTGCGACGGGGAAGCTTGGCGCTGTCGTGTAAAGTGCCGGGTTTGATACATAGCTTGTGGCATTGTTATTGTAAATTCCTGCAAAATCAAAGCTATTTGTATTGAAATTCGTGCTAGGCACTTGCGACGTTGCTGTTGTACGACCATCCATAAACATGTTGGGTTGGAAGGTCGTGTTCATATCAAAGTTCATGTCTCTAAATAGTAGATGGTTCATCTCGCCACTGCATTCGCTATCGTTTTGTAGATTGAAACCTATCATTTGAGAAGGGTCATTCAACATGATACTCGAGCCTACCATGAGATTATCAGCTTGCTCACTGTTTGAAACAATAGGCGACTGATTTGTCTGAGTGGGCTCTGGTTGTGGAGGCTGCATGAAAATTTGTTGTTGTTGTTGCTGCTGTTGCTGTCGTTGTTGTTGTTGCTGTGTATGTTGACGAAGCAAGTTTTCTGACAAGACAGGCTGTTGTTGCTGTTGAGGAGACATGGACATTGGAATTGGGCTTGTAAGGGTTGATGTTGTGTCAGGTAATCTTGAATCATATTGATGAGTTGTGGTGGGAAAAGTAGATCTAGAGGGCACATGTTGTTTTTGCTGTGGTCTAGGAGAAGACATGACGGATAGGGTATCTGCATTACTCAAGCGACTAGTGCTGACAGCTGGGGAATCTGATCCTGCGCTTTTCTGTTCGAGTACAGGAGGATGGAATACAGATGAGAGAGACTGTTGGCTGAGCTGCTCCTCGTCGATGGGGGGAAAACTATTGATATCTGTAGGGAAGTGATTCTTTTTCAAAAACTCTTCAATGCTGTCAATAATCTCATTGACTTTCTCCATATAGATCAATGGAGAACCACGCAGTATAATTGCAGTAATGATGAGACTACGCTGTGCTAAAAGTGCCACCTCTTTTTCCTGTGAAAACGCATTGACCTGGTGAATGGTTACACTGGCAATGACACCATCCAATGCATAAAGGTAGTGACACCACGGTAGATTTTTCGCATAAATATCCAGCATTTTTGTAATGAAATTTGCAGATTTATTGCAGATATTGAGGGATAAAAGCGCAACAGGAGTTGCTGTCTGGTCCTGCTTGGGTAGAAAGAACTTGTGAAGCATGATCCAGGTGGTTTGATATTGGATATTCAGTACAAG
Source organism: Backusella australiensis (assembly GCA_024140565.1). Taxonomy (NCBI): domain Eukaryota; kingdom Fungi; phylum Mucoromycota; class Mucoromycetes; order Mucorales; family Backusellaceae; genus Backusella; species Backusella australiensis. Next base: position 19,809 of record VCJH01002450.1, on the reverse strand, counting down.
ACACGCTTCATCCCTGAATGAACCTGTTCTTTCAAATGTATCCTCGGGCTCGAATCGAAGGTCATGCGGTAATTCATTCAGCCATCCTGTAAGTGCTGTTTCGAGGCGTGAGATGGCAGAAAGTAGCGACTGGCCAGATTGTTCAGAAGGCAGATGTTTTGTGATGTCCTTTCTAATCTTCATCAGTTTAATCGAGTGCACGCTAAAACTAATACGATAGCCTGTTTCATCATCTTCACTATCCAGCTTTGTGGGATATTCCAAATCACAATCCTTATCATCCACCATTGTAGGGCGATTTGACTCAAGAGCGGCGCAAAGATCAAGCCAATAAGCAGACCACCAAAGGCGCTTGTTTGTCTCTCTCTGCTTAAGATCGGCAGGCATATGCTCTTTTTTATGGAATTTCAGGTCCTGGGCCATGCGAATAGCCAGTCCAATATAAAGATAAGCTAGGCTGGAGCGTTCACTGCTCAGCTGATACATGTACAAATTAAGTAAAGCCTGGATTGTGTTAGGGCTGCTGATATCAAAGCACTTTTTCAGCAACTGACGAGCATTTTTAAAATACGCTTCTCCAACGACAGAAGGATCGCCGCCACCGCCTGTGTTTGCACCGTGATATATGCAGCCATGTTTAGATACCCAAGCATTGATTGAGTTTGAAAGCAGAGGGTCGATATCCGAAGATGTCGCTGTGTAACGTTGAGTGAAATCCTGTTGGTCGACTATCTGATAAGCCAAAAAGCATTGATGATAACACGTATGCATCAGGTTATCGAGTGTTTCCTTTGTCAGTGTGCTATCGTCACTCTGAGGCTTCTCCTGTAATATCTTTCTTGCCTCGCTATCATCGACCTCCCACAAACGACCGCTTGTATTTATTTTATTCGAACGCCCAAAATTAGACGCATTATCACCAGAATCCAATGAGCGCTTATTTAAACCTCTCCGATTCTTACTATTGCTGCCTGCTTTTGGTTTGCCCTCTCCGCGTATCGAATCTGTGCTGAACAGATTTGTTGTGTTTGAGTCATTATTGATGTTTAGTTGGCTGATACCATTGAGCAGGATGCGATAAAGATCTGCCACACTCGCAATGTTGGTGTCGATACGTAGCCCTGACGGTGACAGCGAAAGTTTCCAGGTGACAGGCTGATTAGATTGCTGCTGAATTTGCGACTCTGAAGCCATTGCCACCATATTATTGGAGGGCGGCGTGGCAGGACCGGCGCTGATTTCCATATCAGAGGCAGTATGATTTGTACCAGAGAAGGGGTGTAGGTTGTTCTTCATCATGGCAAGTTCGGATTGCATGCGCTGCATGCGAGCCTTGAGTTCTTCGACATGATCACCTAATTGATCAAATGCATGTCCGTCGACTCTTCGTGGCGGTGTTGCGTAACTACATGGCAAACCTGCTACTGCACAACGACTGCAGGTTGGTTGAACAAAGTCGCACTTTACTTTCTTCTTTCTACAGCGAATACACTTTATAAAATACAATTCAAATCAAGAGAAGAGGCATATATGTTTATGAATATTGTATTTTTTTTTATTTTAATAAAATGAAACAGCAAGTAAATAAGAAGAAGAAGAATAAGGTTAATGAGCTAATTCTAAGTTTGAAAAAAGAAAGTTGCAATATGAAAGACGCTAAACAAGTCTTACCGCCAAACTAGAGCGAGGTCTTTTAGGTCTTGAAGGTTCCTTTGGTTCATTATTGTCTGATACGAAAACAGAAGACATGATAAAGAATAAGAAGAGAAAGCAGGAGAGAGAAAAAAAGTAAATAAACAATAAAAAGGTTAAATGATGGCCCATTTCATTTTCTCCAAAATCAATGTCAACTCCAGCCAATGGCAAAGTCGTGCGAGATCTCAAAAAAGGAAACTTCTATGTGTTCGATGACAAATCAAATGCGCTTAATCTTCCAGGAACAGTTGCCGGTTTCACAAAAAGTTCAGATCTTGCAGTTATCCTATTTCCCTATTTCAACGCAGATGATCTCGTTTCGAAAGTCATATTCGTTTTACAAACAGATTAGATTCACAAATTGGATGGAAATATTATTGTCTTTGGATCTAGTTGATAGATGGAAAGTGCTATTTCTCACGACTGGGGTACTTGTGTAATGTATCTTGTTAAATGGAATCGTCTTTTGTTTTGTTTTATGCGTATATGCACTAGTTTACACAAGTTCAAAAAGTTATTTCGTACACACTCCCAGGACATGTTTTTTTTTTAATACAGAATTGTTAGCAATCGACTGCATATTAGTATTTTTTTTTGACAGAAAAAAAAAAAACTTGTTTTTATTACTTTCTGAGAACAGAAAAACTATTGCTGGATATGAAACACTGTGGGTGAATAAACAACGGGTGCCAAGACTCGATGGGACGTTCATAAATGGGAAATGTGCAACCTTGAGCTGAATAATCCGCTTATTTCCATGGTTTTTATGAAAAAAGGGTTCTAATTCTATAGGCCAAGAATAGGAGGGGGAGGCGTCATAACAATTAGGAGCAATACTACTCGGTGAAAAGAATAAGTTTGTGTGTGTACCTGAGTAAGGGACGCGTTGTTCTCCTGATACAGAAAACCCTAGTTTAATTGAGTTTTAATTTTATTTCTATATAAAACTTTTTGTTTGCAAAATAAAGCTGATCGCTAGGTGATGATCATTTCAGTACAGTGAAAATGTTTTACAAGCTTTAGTTTTCTTGAAGCCGTGTCATTTCCAAAAAAAGACGCTCTAATACAATACCCAGATATGAATATCGGAAATCTATTCAATTAATAAAACTGTGTGGATAGATTTGTTAAAATTGAAAGAAAAGCTTCTTAGCGACTTAATAGAGTGCTTATGAAGCAATAAATATCATACTTTACTAGCGACTGATAAAGTTTTTTTTACCTGTCTATAGGAGGATATTCTCACTAATAGACACGCCCCCTAAATAATGGTTTACTACTAACATTTAGTTGAAATATCCAGATTCGAAACAATTTTATTTTCACTATAAAAAATAAAGTGCCTGTTCTTATTCTACTTCCAATGCAAGGTTTTCAATATAGAGAAAATGAAACATGGTTACATACCATTGTATGTTAAGTTGTAACTTTCATATGTAAATAAAAATGCTGAGTAAGATTACCATTTTAAAATAATGTCGATTCTTGTCTTTAGTTCATATATACATACTTCTAAGATACTCATTCTAAGTTAGCATTGCAAAACTACTTGTATTCTGCACCAAGTAAAACAAAAGTACTAGGTATCTTTTGATTGTTCGGTTCATCACTTTTATAATCAATCAGGATGATAATGAAAAGCATATAATCATTGCATCACAAAAGCGAAGTAAGATTTTACTCTTTTAAGGTACTCATTTGCTATTCTAAGACAATATCTTACACAACTTTACCTTTCCTCTTTACTTTAAATGCTCTATTTCTTGATATATTTTTGTACTTGTCATGGTAAAAGATCAATATATGTATTGTTATACCATCTATAGCTCTTTTTTGAATATATTTTAGAAATTCAATACAGATTGTGGCATACTCCCATACACGCGCTTATACACAAACTCTTTTGTGTATTTCAATACAAAAGGAATTCAAGCACGAATGCATTGAGAAGAGGGCAAGCAATCTAGAATTTAATATAAAAGGGGATAACTTTTTCAACTATCTTTCATCATCAAACCACACCTTTCCTTTTAACAGTAATAACGAAAAAAAAAAGTAAGGATGCGTTTCTCCATCATCTCTGTTGCTCTTTCTTTGGCTATCTCAGGTAAATTTACATAGAGAAGCATATCTCATAGTATAAACACGTACTTATGTATTCACTTAACAAAAAAAAAGTAAAAGCTGCTTCATTGAACAGACGTGACACTTCTACTTGTGTCAATAATCTTGGGACTGTTGATACTGGTATCAACGCTTTAACCAATTATGTATGTAATCAAATTTTCTTCTTGTACTTTTTTCTTCATGTAATTAAAGATTAACACACCATTCCCTAGGTCAATGGCATTAACGCTAGTACTAACAGTACTCTATCGATTCTCACCGTGTATACTTATGCAAAGCAACTCCAAAAAAATATCGATGCTTCGCAGACCAGTTGCTGCTCTCTCACAGCACCATTGTCCTCTGGAGATGCTACCACCGTTCTCAGCAAGGAGTCTACTGTAGCCTCTGATTTTACGTCCATGAGCCGTGCTGTTGTGGCCAAGAAATCTGTTTTTGACTCTTCCGCACAATATGAATTTACTTTAAATTGGGCATTTGGCAACTTGACTCAATCCACTACTCCAGTTCTTGATTGCTTGACCTCTGTAGTTCCATCTGGTTCGCAGAGTACAGCCAAGGGATATGCTACAACCATCGAGAATGCTTTTCAGGCACTCAATAATGAATTTGCCAATGTTGCCATTCCTGATACAGAGGTGTATCCTGACACTCAAACATGTATCAATGATCTTACCCCAATCGCTAGTGCATTGAACATTACAAGTAAAGCAGTAAGTATTGATGAATTAGTCATTAAGTCAACTCGTAGAATAGCAAAATGTTAACGGGAAAAAAACTCAGATTTACTCTTTTAATGGAACCAGCACTGCTTCTGATTTTAACATTATTCAATCTCAATTGGAACAAGAACAAAGGTTATCACAAACTGCTGCAACAAGCTGCTGTGCCATTAGTCATAACTTGGATGATACTGAATCTCATGATCTCAGTATTCCCTTCGATAAGTTGAGGGTTTATTATCAAAGTATTAACAGCATATTTACTGATAATAAAGCCCATTTTGATGCAATCAAGAACGCTGACTATCAACTCAAGAACGATTTCATTAACTTAAGCGGCACTACAAATCAAATTATCAATTGCTTGAACAAACTGAACCCTGCCGCGGTTCTTACCAGTGATTTGGCAACCACATCCTCCAGCCTACAAGGTATCAATGACATTTTTGCCAGTGCTACACAATCCTAAAAAACACTTTGTTTTTTTAAAAAAATAAATTCATCTTCTTTGAATAAATTTATATTACATAATTTATATTACTTTTTTTTTTAACCATGAATACTTTAAATTGTTCATAATCTTGATTTCTAAAGTCATTAGTTGACAGTTCTAAACCTCTTTATTTGAGGAGATGCCCTACAAAGAGTCTTTGTAGGCATGTTTGCAACGCCATTTCCAGTATTTTGCGACCAATAAAGGCGGGTTTTTCTGAGACACCCACGCCTGAAATTATCACCCTGTGTGTTGCTGATCTGGTGTTTTTGGGTGTAGCTGCTCATTTTGAGAGTCATATAATGTCTGAGGTGGTTCTCCATGAAGTGCTATTTTTATGTTGCAAAAATGATCTTGGAGTGTTCGGTTGGTGAATTGGTAATAGTATTTAAAGTCTTTAAAGTTGATATCTTCACCAACTTTTACAGTACATATACCTAAAGAAAAGTGTCAGAATGAATCTTCTCCTAGCAACTTATAAACCTATCCTTTATGATAAACCTTCTCTACTACTACAGGAGAGTATAACCGTGATCCATCAAACACTTTTTTATTTCATCGGCTTCATTTCTTTTTAATCCATCACCAGCAAGTTTAATAAGCATTTTTTAAAAAAGAATATAAAATAATGCGTAAATCATGTGGTAACACAAATTATTTACCACTTGTTTTGTTGATAAAATACAAACAAACATAAAAAACGCCTTGGCTAGACCGGGTACAGACTCATTTGATGACAGTTTAAATTTCAAAAAAAAAAGAAAAGACAAACTTCTTAAATTCTTCTTTTTTTATCTTTCAACTTTTCTTATAAATGCTAAAGTAATGTACAATATTTAGATGAGGTTCTAATTGCCTTAACTCAAACTTATTCTGGCAACATACAACATTTTGATGTCGCAACCAATCTAGATGAAAATCTGGCTTATTACACAAATGAGACTCTGGTGGATCACAGGTCTCCACCGGTTCGACGAAAGCTGGACTGACACTCTAAACCGGCTCAATGGATTTTCGCTTGGTGTAAAACAGAAAAATTATGGGGATTGCCAGCAATATGTGCTTAAAGTCCTCAACAGAGAAGAAAAATCTCGGATGATTGCCCTATCTTTTATATGTAGTTTTCATTAATAAAGTCATACTGCAATACAAAAAAAGTGTCAGATAAAAATCACTTTTAGAACAGACAAAAGATGGGTCTGCGTTTTATAACAGTGATCTCGCTTTAAGTGGATATATAATGAAATACTACTCATTTGTACTATATTAGAGTTTTAATTAACTCTGTTGATCTTTATTAACGTGAGCCAACTAAATTACGTTGTACTTTAAACTGAGTCATACATAATATCAATAATGCGCAAATGGCAATCGTACTCAGCATTTTAACTTGCACATGAAAGTTGTGTTGGGAATAAAAGCGGCAGACACGACATTGTTTATATGGGGTCATCAGGCCTCGCCAATTCACATAGGTGCAAAATATAAGAGCTTTTAATATTTTGTTTTTCTGTTGGTACACATTTTAAGCAAATTGGTTCGAGTGTTGCCACTATATAACGCATCTAAGTTTATAAATAGTAGAAAAGAATAGGTTTTATACTACAGCCCAGAGGAATCACAAAATAAATAATGATATCCAACCACGAAAACACTATGGGAAAAGAATTGTTTTGTCCTTAAAATGGGATAAAACTCAAGGACAAAAAACATTTCTTCTTCAAAGACTATCGCTGTAACCTTCTAGGACAAAAAATGTTTTTTCAAGGACAAGCACTACAACCTTCTAGGACAATTTTTATTTTTGTAATTTTGTCCTAATTTTTGGGCTCATTTCTAGGACAAGTCACAAAATATCTCTAGGACAAAAAATATTTTTCCCATAGTGAAAGCAATGTTGTATTTCTAAGCAATTGGGTTGATAGAACGATTTAGATAGCAATGTGTGTATTGAGCGATTTTATTATATTTGCTTCAAGTTGTAAATGTTAGCTTAGCAATCATTTTTGTTTTTTAAAAGGTGATTAGTGTCTATTTCCAAAACGATGATCACACTTTGGGCTTGACATGAGCTCTGTTCATAACATTCTCTACCTCAGACCTCTACTTTTTCTTAGCAGCCATTGATTCTAATAAAAGAGTAGCATGAGTTTTATTTTCCATTTTATTAGTTTGAATCATTACTTTATATATATATATTAATTACAATGGCTTGATTTACTTTTTTAAAAAAAAAAAGATGCATCAATAGTCTTGGTTTAAACATTAATTGTGATGAAATTTTGATTGGAAGTAATGGCCTCTTTAGTAATAAAAGAAACTATGTTAACATACAAACCTTTACATATTAGCATTGGTATCAGTTATGTTTTACCAGAATGGTGAGAGATAAAAATTCTCTTTTCTATCTACAAGTAGTAAAAAAAAAAAGAGGATGAAATAAAAAAAAATATGATGTTTCCTTTTGTAGTAATCCTATTTACCCTTAAATTAAACTGTAGCCTCTTCTCAAAGTAACCAACTTCCCATGTTCCAGGCCCTTTAAAGTTTATCCAATAAGGTTTAGCAGTTAGCTTTGAATTAAATATGTTATTTTATGGATTTCAATTATTATTAGTTTTTCGAATCGTACTTTTCAAGTGCTTTAATGAGGATTTGTATGATATGTTAAACTAATGGATTCTAATGTATTGGTTAAATGAGTTACTTCTTTTATGTTGAACACACATGGATGATGGGTATTCAATTTAAAGGGTTGTCAAAATAAATATGGATATTGCATCATTACCATAAAAAAAAGACAAGTTTTGAGTTTAGATCATAAACAGTTCACTTTGTTTTAATTAAATGATATGTATTCTTTTATATAAAAAACAGGTGGTATTCTACTACAACTTTACAATATAATAATGTTAATGTAAAGCTTATTGTCTTTTCACTTTCTATCCATTACTCGTTGTAAAATATATTTAAAATATACATATCGATTATCCATAAAACTGAGAGAGACAGATGCCTTTTAAGGCTAAATCCATATCATGTATTTACTATGTGGAGTTTTTAATGACAGAAAATATGAACAACGAACAGAT
>VCJH01002448.1:3688-15006 GCA_024140565.1 Backusella australiensis | reverse complement strand
GCTTTTGCTTTTTTTTTATTTTTTTTTTTTATCTTTATTCTTGACTAAAAAATAAAAATGAGTGATGGTAAGGTTATTTAAAGTAAATTTAGTCTTTGTAATAAAACTAACTCAATTTGCAACTATTCAGATATCGAAAAAGAGATCAAGGCTGCTCAAGCCAAGCGCACACAGATCACAGACAAAGATATCAGTCAGGCCGTGCTAAACAACGAAAAGCACGCCAGTATGTCCAGTGGGATCTCCTATGACACCGATATTTATACTTCAGACAAATTCGCTGGTTATTCAACTACAATTGCTGCCGGTGATGATGACGACGACGAGGAAGATGATCGTTATCAAGAGACGCAGCGTCGACTTAATTCCTACACCGCCTCAAAAGACGTCATGAACGATGCCTTGGAGGGTGCCGACGCACACGATCCTTTTGCCGATACTAAACGCGAGCGCACAATCGCAGGAAGACAAGATGAATACCAGCAACGACGATTCAATCGCATGCTTTCACCCTCTCGCAAGGATGCATTTGCAGCTGAAAACGAAGGCGACAGCGAATCAAGATCCTACTCTGATGTTGCCAGAGAGGCCGAGTTGGAAAGAGAGGAACAGCGTGTGTTGGCTATTATTGCACAAAAGAAAAAAGAGGAGGCCGAGTCAGGTGCACGAGCCGAAGTAGAGCAGACACCTCGAAAGAAGCGTAGATGGGACGTGGCCACACCCGTCGCTTCTGACGTCGAGGCTACGCCTGTTGGAGCATCAAAGAGATCACGCTGGGATGCAACACCGGTGAGAGCCGATCCCAGCGCAACCCCCGTCAGAGGAAGTATGTCGGAATGGGATGCCACACCAAAAACAACAACAAAACGCTCTAGATGGGACGCAACACCTGTCGCCACTGATGTCAACGCCACACCCGCAGCTGCTGGTATGATGACACCAACACCCAGTCAATTGTACATGACACCTGAGGCCACAAATGCCTTGCGCTGGGAGCGTGAGTTGGATACACGCAACAGACCTCTCTCTGACGAGGAATTGGATGCCATGTTCCCCACCGCCGGTTACAAGATCCTTGAGCCTCCTGCTGGATACGAACCCATTCGCACTCCTGCCCGTAAATTGACGGCCACCCCTACGCCTATGGCCGACACTGGCTTCATGATGCAGGAGGAAACCAGACAGACCGTCGTCGCCGACCTGCCCCAGGAAATCCCCGGTGTTGGCCAGCTGCCCTTCTTCAAGGAAGAGGACATGCAGCACTTTGGTAAGCTTTTGGATGACAAGGATGAGGGTGCCATGAGCATGGATGAGCTCAAGGAGAGAAAGATCATGCGTCTGTTGCTCAAGATCAAGAACGGTACGCCTCCCATGAGAAAGGGTGCGCTTCGCCACATCACCGACAAGGCACGCGACTTTGGACCAGGACCTTTGTTCAATCAGATTCTGCCTTTGCTCATGTCCCCCACCCTGGAGGACCAGGAACGTCACTTGTTGGTAAAGGTAATTGATCGTATTCTGTACAAGTTGGATGACCTTGTGCGTCCATTTGTCCACAAAATCTTGGTTGTTATTGAACCACTCTTGATTGATGAAGATTACTATGCGCGTGTTGAAGGTCGCGAAATCATCTCCAATCTCTCAAAGGCCGCCGGTCTTCCTACCATGATTACAACCATGCGTCCTGATATCGATCATCCTGATGAGTATGTTCGAAACACCACCGCACGTGCCTTCTCGGTGGTTGCCTCTGCCTTGGGTATCCCGGCCCTCTTGCCTTTCCTCAAGGCTGTCTGTCGCTCAAAAAAGTCTTGGCAGGCCCGTCATACTGGTATCAAGATCGTTCAACAGATCGCCATCTTGTTGGGCTGTGCTGTTTTGCCTCACTTGAAAAACTTGGTTGAGGCTATTGGCCACGGCTTGGAAGATGAGCAGCAAAAGGTACGCACCATCACTGCACTGGCTATCGCTGCCTTGGCCGAAGCTGCCGCGCCCTATGGTATCGAGTCGTTTGATTCTGTGTTGAAGCCTCTTTGGAAGGGTATCCGTAAGCATCGTGGTAAGGGTCTTGCTGCCTTCTTGAAGGCCATTGGTTACATCATCCCCCTTATGGATGATGAGTATGCAAACTACTATACAAAGGAAGTGATGGTTATCTTGATTCGCGAGTTCCAGTCGCCTGATGAGGAGATGAAGAAGATTGTACTCAAGGTTGTCAAGCAGTGTGCTGCTACCGATGGTGTCCAGCCTGCTTATATTAAGGAGGAAATCCTCCCCGAGTTCTTCAAGCACTTTTGGGTGCGCCGTATGGCCCTTGATCGCCGCAACTACAAGCAAGTGGTTGAAACAACGGTGGAATTGGCCAACAAGGTGGGTGTGTCTGAGATTGTGAGCCGCATTGTCAATGATCTCAAGGACGAAAGCGAGCCTTATCGTAAGATGGTCATGGAAACAATCGAAAAGGTGGTCTCCAACTTGGGTGCCGCTGATATTGACCCTCGTTTGGAGGAATTGTTGATCGATGGTATTTTATACGCCTTCCAGGAACAGACTGTGGAGGATGTTGTCATGTTGAACGGCTTCGGCACTGCGGTCAATGCATTGGGTATGCGTATCAAGCCCTATCTCCAGCAGATCTGTTATACCATCTTGTGGCGTTTGAATAACAAGTCGGCCAAGGTGCGTCAGCAAGCAGCAGACTTGATTTCCCGAATTGCCGTTGTGATGAAGACTTGTGGTGAAGAGAAGTTGATGAGTCAACTTGGCCAGATCCTGTATGAATACCTTGGTGAAGAATACCCTGAAGTACTTGGTTCTATTTTGGGCGCATTGAAGAGTATCGTCAATGTCATTGGTATGGCCAGTATGACACCTCCCATCAAGGATCTCTTGCCCCGTCTTACGCCCATTTTACGTAACAGACACGAAAAGGTACAAGAGAACTGTATTGATTTGGTAGGTCGTATTGCGGATCGTGGTGCAGAATACGTGTCTGCGCGTGAATGGATGCGTGTCTGTTTTGAACTTTTGGACCTATTAAAGGCACACAAGAAGGGTATTCGTCGTGCTTCTGTAAATACATTTGGTTATATTGCCAAGGCCATTGGTCCACAAGACGTATTGGCCACTCTGCTTAATAACTTGAAGGTCCAGGAGCGTCAGAACCGTGTGTGTACTACCGTTGCCATTGCCATTGTCGCAGAAACATGTGCACCTTTCACTGTCCTCCCTGCATTAATGAACGAATACAGAGTGCCCGAACTCAATGTACAAAACGGTGTGCTAAAGTCACTGTCCTTCATCTTTGAATATGTTGGTGAAATGGGTAAAGATTATATCAATGCAGTAGCCCCTCTTTTGGAAGACGCCTTGATGGATCGTGATCTTGTGCACAGACAGACCGCATGTACAACCATCAAGCATATGGCACTAGGTGTGGTTGGTCTTGGCTGTGAAGAACCCCTCCGTCACTTGCTCAACTACATTTGGCCAAATATCTTTGAAACCAGTCCTCACGTCATCAATGCTGTGATGGAAGCCATTGAAGGTCTCCGTGTTGCTCTAGGACCTGCCACCATTTTACAATACACCTTGCAAGGCCTGTTCCATCCTGCCCGTAAAGTGCGTGAAGTTTATTGGAAGATTTACAATACATTGTACATTGGCAGTCAAGATGCACTGGTTCCATTCTATCCACGCTTAGAAGACGATGAGCGCAATCACTTTCAACGTAGTGAGTTGGATTTGCTCATATAAAAAGACCCTTAACATGTAAATGACCCCTCAAAAAAGAAGAAAAAAAAAATACCAACATTTTAATAATAAAAAAATATCAAATAAAAACTGATGTTTAAAGAATATTTTATTTTCTACTTCGACTTTTGATATTTTTATAAATTGTTTTTTTATGAGTATATTTAAAATGTAAAATAATAGAGTCGATATTCTTCTGATTGACAAAATTAAATTAGCGGGAGTTGGTTTACAACGTTTATCGATCGACTTCACCAAACACAATATCCTGGATTTATAGAATTAGTAAATGCAAACAACTAATAGTAACAATAATAACAATTATCAACTTACCAAAGTACCAATGATGGTGACCATATCGGGAAGCAAGTGACCGCGAGACATAAAGTCAGAACCCTGGAGATGTGAGAAACCAGGAGCTCTAATCTTACATCTGTAAGGTCTGTTGGAGCCGTCAGAGACCAAAAAGACACCGAATTCACCCTTGGGAGCCTCAACAACGGTATAAGTCTCACCGGGGGGAACAGAGAAACCCTCAGAGTAGAGTTTGAAGTGATGGATCAAGGCTTCCATGTTTTCCTTCATGGCAGCACGGGGAGGAGGAGTGACCTTCCAGTCATCGGTTTTGATAGGACCCTCGGGGATGTCATTGATACACTGGCCAATGATACGGAGAGACTGGCGCATTTCTTCGATACGGCAGAGGTAACGATCGTAACAATCACCGTTCTGACCAACAGGAACATCGAATTCTACCTTGTCATAGGCATCGTAGGGCTGAACCTTACGAAGATCCCATTTTAAGCCAGAACCACGCACCATGACACCAGAGAAACCCCAATCCATGGCCTCCTGCATGGTAACAACACCCACATTCTCGGTACGCACCTTCCAAATACGATTTCCACTCAAAAGCTCCTCAACCTCATCAATACGATCACCAAACTGCTCTGCCCACTGGTGAATATCGTCCAAAAGACCCATGGGGATGTCCAAGGAAACACCGCCGGGACGGACATAGGCAGCGTGGAAACGGGCACCAGAGACACGCTCATAGAACTCCATCAACTTTTCACGCTCCTCAAACATCCAAAGGAAAGGAGTCAAGGCACCCACATCCATAGCGTGTGACATGACTGACATGATGTGATTCAAAACACGGGTGATTTCACCAAACATGGTACGAATATACTGTGCACGCTCAGGAACCTCAATGTTGAGAAGTTTCTCGATTGCAAGAGAATAGGCTTGTTCATTGATCATCATGGAGACGTAATCAAGACGATCAAAGTAAGGCAAGGCTTGGAGGTAGGTCTTGTATTCAATCAACTTTTCGGTACCGCGATGAAGTAAACCGACATGGGGATCGGCACGGATAATTTCTTCACCATTCAATTCCAAAATAAGACGAAGCACACCGTGAGCAGCAGGATGCTGAGGACCGAAATTGACGGTGAAGTTGCGCATTCTGCTCTCGTCCTCGTCGGCAACATCTATATTATATAATTTATTTTAATTAGGGCATTGTTTCCATGTCATAAAAGTCGCTTTTGCTAACCTCCAAATTCTGAATGTTCTTCGACAATGGTGGTGCCTTGGTTAACAGCGGTGGCCATGGTGCGCCAAGGCTGGTAGGCCTTCAAGGGCATGGCACGAGGTCTAAGGAATGAAGGGCGAGCTGCTGTGGTGAGTCTACGAGCCCACATTCTAGTGGCGAATGACATTATATAATAGCTGTTTTTTCTTTTTCTTTTAAAGAGTGGGGAGTGGTTTTTTTGTTTTTGTTTTGGCTGAAATGGTTGTCGATTCTAAATTCAAGTCAAAATAGAGGATTGGTTTCAATGCGCTCTCTCACACAGTGTGTTTTTTCTAACCTTTAAAAAAAATGCAGGGAATATGATTTTTTTTTTACTCCACAATTGTTTTCAATACAAGGTGGAACCCAGGGCATTAAATCTCAGTAAAATGACGTCGAAAGTGACTATTTTTCACTCAAACTCGTGAAATCATCTTTGTGAAACTTGGCATTCACAAACTGGACTTGCTGTATTTCTTCTTCTTTCATTTAATTATTATCAAGTTGTATGGTGGTAATTAACTAATTAAAAATGACGATCAGGTTGAATATCAAAGATATTTTTACTCATCATCACAAAACAGAAAAAGAAGGAAGGAGATGGAAGATGGCGAATCACTCAGTTGGTAATTGAATATCAACAATTGCGCCACTTTCTATTATTACTATTCTTACTACTATTGTTATTGTTATTGTTATTGTTATTACTATTGCTATTGCTATTATTGTTGTTAATATTATCAATTAAGAAGAAATAAGATCATCTCAAAAGCATAAAGAAGGATTCCTATTCATGAGGTCAAATACATTATACATTGAGATAGATTGATTGAGAAAGAGCAAGGGCAATATGCACATAAAAAAATGACCCTTATTTGGAATTATTATAAAAATATATATTTATGCCTCTTTACTTCATTGACAATTGCCTTTTATTCTATTTTATTTATAAATAACTTTCATCACTCTCATTTATATATAAATGATATTTACAGCATACCATTTATGGAATTTGTTATAAAAATACAAAAGAAATACAAAAGATCAATTCAGGGCAAGTACAAAACAAATAAATAAAAATCTATCCAGCTTAAAGCTCTCTATTATTATAGGAGCAGCAAAACATAGTCAGGGGAATCATGTTATACTATTAACCTGCATTGGATATGATGTAACAGGCGGTCTTTCTTCTTTTTTTTTTTATAAGTTGACAGCTCATAAACAATTGAGTTAAAGCCCACAATTTGAGTGTAATATTAATTTATCTTAGTTGGCGAATCAGATGGGCGAACCCAAAAATTTTTCGAGTAACGCGCTCTGTCAAATTTCTATCTTGGTTAATCAATCCAGCGATCGAGCCAAATGGGTGCAAGACCAGCATTGGGGATATCTAAGCACCCTTTCTGTGTATAGGTTTACCTAACTTTTTCACTGTGCATGGTGGGTCGGGGAATTCCGATATTCTTATTATAGTAACCAATTGAAAATGAAATATACATATATATATATATACAACTTGTAGAATCATCATCATCATCATCAGTTATATTTGAATAAGGGGAATAGAATGATTGCTATTACATAATATATATATATAAGCTTTTAAAATCACCTAATACAGTCATCATTATATGTCTGTTAAATCCCATCTGGTATTTTACAAAAAGCAAGGGTGAATCCGTTTGGTCATAATAAATTCCGGTTTTGCCGAACCAGATCAACTTGGGAACAAAATATCTCTCTAATATCATATAACGTCAGTAAAATGGCAAAAAATATTTTGATATCCCCAAAAAAAGAAAGAAAAAAAAAAGAGCTCATCTTTCTTCATTTAATATTAGAACCCATGTATCGTGATAAAAGCAAATAATGTGAAAATGATGAATTGCATTACACTTGTTTATTCAAACAGCAACTCCGCATTATAATATGAATTCTCTTCCCCTCTCTCTCTCTCTCTCTCTCTCTCTCTCTCTCTGTAATACATATACTTTATGCTTCATACTAACTTAAATTTATTAGACTGTTATATATAGTTTACTTTACTGTTTCTCTTTTTTTTTGTTTTTGTTTCTCCAAATCATCTTGAAGAAGAAAAAAAAACCATCACTTTCCTTTTTCCTTTTCTCTCTCTCTCTCTCTTTCTCTCTCACACACACTTTTTTTTTATTTTTTTATTTTTTTATTTTTTTAATTTTAATTTTAATTTTCCTATTCCGTTATGCCACCAGATTCACTTCCAACTACTACTGCAATAGCAGTGATAGATGACGAAGAAGAACTTGAAGCTCGAAGATGGGCATTTGATACAATGAGACTGATTCTATCAGATACTGTTCCTGTTTCATTCAAATCAGATTTTAATCATCTTCAACCACTTGTTATTTCACCCATTATTAAACAAAACAAAAACAACAAACAGAGAAAACACTCGTTAAAAAGATCGTTTTCGTTTTTTGAAGGAAGTTTGTTTGGCCCATCCTCGTACAAATCTACGTCTCGTAGATCACAAAGCACGATAGTAGTGACGGGTCAAATCCCGATGACTGTACAGTCTGAACCCTGTTCTCCAGCAACTAAACTAACACACCATGATAAAAACTCAGAGCAGCTACCCTTATTTGATACTGAATTTAAAACACCTTCAAAGGTAAAAAAAGGTATCCGAATCTGGAAAGATACATATGCTGAGTACATGGTCGATCCACCACCATCACTTGAAATAAAAGTAAGTTCATGTCATTCGTTTTATGAAGATCAATATTGGGGACATATTTGTTTACTTTTTAGAGCATCTATTTTTATTTCTTTAGCTAAAAAAGATTGAAAAACGATCTGATTTACTTTTAAAATTTATTGCTACTGAACTTGTAACAACGGAGCAGACTTTTTTGAATCATTTGACGACAATAAGAGATGTAATATATATATACTTAAAAAAAATGTTGTATATATTAAAATATTGAAATGATTTAGGCTTATATGAATCCATTACTCGAAGCCGCTTCAAGTAACCCCAAACTAGTCAATCGAAAGGACGTTGAAACCATATTTGCTTATGTACCGCAACTAATATCCATTTCAGCGAGTATGCTGAAACGGTTGGAAGAGAGTAATCATCGTCACATTGGAAAGGTGTTTTGTGACTATGAAAAATACCTTGGTGTTTATATCGCATATGCAGCCAACTTCTCAAGATCAAGAAAGTGCCTTGAAAAGTCTAGTTCAAATATAGTTTATAGGCAACTGGTTCAAGTAAGTCTGTTATCATCGATTGACATTCTAATATTAAAAAAACATACAAACAAATAGGACTCGATGAGGAAACGCGCCACAAATAGAATGTTACTAGCTGATTATATGATTGCGCCAATCCAGCGGATCATGCGGTATTGCCTTTTATTGAAAGGTATTCCGATTCGTCACTACTTTGTACTTTATGCTAATCCCTTTTACATTAGATTTAAAGAAGCATTCAAGCCCTTTTAAACAAGACTCTATTTATTTGGAAAAAGCAATTGCATGTAGTACTAGTCTTGCCGTAGCCATGAATTTTGTACAATAGCTTTTGACTGATCACGTATTTAACCGTTCTATTTATTGACCCCTTATAACATCCAAGGAAAGAGAGGAAATAAATAAATAGGTCTATTTTCATCTTATTGAACCCAATTGATTAATATATTGTTTCACCAAATGCAGTCCTTGTTTGTTATGCAGACTGTTAAAGTTTTCTTGATTTAATGAAAATCCTGTTGAATCAATTTGCATTACATTCCAACGGGAAGGAAGTCAATTATATATAACCGAGCTATTCGGATTGAAATGGTTTTTATAATATATCATTCACCAGAAAAAACGGTGCTGTCATTAGTTTACCTCCATCATGATGCATCTTAACTTGGAAGTATTCTAAAGCATAAAAGAAAAGAAAGGAATAAAAGGAAGAAACAGATACTCTGTGTGTGATACAAGAAGGAAAAAGAAGGAAAGAAAAATAACGCTGATTGACATGCATTTAAGCTAAAAAAGAATGAAAAATAAGTTTACTTTCCATTTATTAAAAGATATTCCGAATCATTTTATTACATCGCGTCTTCTCTTTTTCTATTTATAAAGTAGGTAGAAAGCAAAGCCTTTTCTTTTCTTTTTTTTTTCATTACCAACAATGCCAATATTGACGAAGACATGTATACTCATTATTTGTCAGTTTATGAATATTAATGTGAAGAGAGCAAATACAAATGTTTATGCGTGTGTGCACTCTTTGGATCATGTGTCACCCGTTTTTTACGCTGTTTTTGAAAAAATTCCCCTTCTCTCTGTTGTTTTTTAGCTTATTTCTACTCTCTTCCCTTTTTTTTTTCCTCTCTTTCTCTATATAAAAAACAGGTGCTCATTCTCTTTCAATATGAGTAAATCAAGCGAAAGTGTTGATTCACGAATTAGTTTAAGTGAGGACAGATTAGTGGACGACGATGCAAAGCCCATCTCCATTCAACTAGAACAGTCTAAAAATCATATCTATCTACCGGGTGAATTTATACAAGGTAGCGAGAGTAAACAAGTAACCATAGCAACCACTGATGATAGATCAAATAGGCACCGTTCATTTAAAGCCACTTACTATGCGCTTACCCACCGGTATTGATATCGTTCTTACTTGTACTTTTAAATTTAGAAAGAAAATAGGATCCAAAAACAAGCAATCGCTATTCAAGTGCATTATCCAACCAGATTGGAATGCAGAGGATCCATTCAAAGCCTCTTTTTCATTTGAAATACCTGAAAGCATACCCTCTTATTTTAAAGATGATGTAAGTAAAATAAACTTTTTCCTTCTCCTTGAAAATCTTAACACAACAAAATTACCTTTTTTAGTCAATTGATGGACAAATTGAGTACAAAGTTAAAGCATTTTACAAAATAGCTGATCTCCCAGCATCCCTTTATCCAAAAACATCAGTGCCGGTTTTGATTCATGCAAAAATCGCAAAAGAAGACACCAAATATAAAACACCGACAATCAATGAAAAGGAAATGGAAATGGTGGTACCGCGGGACATCTTTTTGCCTCAAAAAAAGCTTCGGAAAGGCGAACAAGGCGTCGTCTCTGCAAAAGTATGCATCCCACAAACCTGCTTTCTGCCAGGAGATCATATTCCATTTATACTCGACGTTCACCACATTGCGCCCGTAAAGCAGGTGCTGGGCACCCTAGTCGAGCTGGAGAGGATCATCACTATTCGCTCAGAAAATATCCAGTCTGTTCACAACACCGTGGTGCAGAAACAGATCCTGCCGCTGATCTGTGACACAGACACGTTGGCCTCGTCCATCTCGAGCAAAATGCCCAAAATACCCAACAAGATACCTCCCACTATCGACTGTGATAGTAGTATACCCATATCGATCCAATACCGAATGCGAATCATGATCAACATGGATATGCAGCACCTGTCCGAAGATATTCCCGTAAGAAAGAGAGATCGGGCGTACAGCGTGGTAACAAAAGTGATGGGGTCATTGGAAGAAGAGGACGGACCCACCTTCTTTTATGGATCCACCATCACCATGGAGCTGCCGATTGTGATTGGTACAACCAGCACAAATGCACAAGGTTGCATGTCCCCCACCATCCTTCGCAATACAACAGATCGCTATTCGCTTCCTACAAGCATCATGACAACAAATACAGGGGACCTCCTACCGCACATCAATGTTACATCACCAAGCAGCTATGCAACGGAGGACGAAAAATATGCCACCTTCCAAAGACATAAATATCGATTTGACAGTGATCCCATCTCCAAATACTCGAGCAATCTCATCCTCGAACCTACCTACGAGTTTACAAGAGCGGTGGAGATGATACATCGCCCGCCTTCCGCACCGCCCCTGAATGACCTGATTCTACATACCGATGACGATGATTTTCATCGTCAAACGCTTGAAGAACCAAGCCCGCCGCCTTACCTTGAAGATCCCA
>VCJH01002442.1:73541-83914 GCA_024140565.1 Backusella australiensis | reverse complement strand
AGAAAAAAAAAAAAAAAAAAAAAAAAAAAGTTTTTACTTATCAAGTAATTAAGGTGTCTTGGTGTCATCCATTATCCTTATCTTCAAACCTGAGATCACGTTTGTCGATCCCATGTGTACATTCCTCTTTTCCATTTTAGTACTGTATACAACCTATCATCTTGTGAAATATTCTCTCACTCCACTGTCCAGATTGAGCCTAACAAGTCTGACTTCACCAGCCACTGTAGACCAGAGCTGTGTGCACCAAGACATTAAAAATTCATACATTTCCATTACATTGTTAAACATATTAAAAAACATCCTTTACCTATTATAGAAATCACTTGTTTTTTTATTATGTCATATATAAAAGGACAATAGAGCTTTTTAAAAGCTTCTTTTTCTACTTAAATTAAAAAATAGTATGACCAAACAAGACTTCATAGGTGCCATCGATCAAGGAACAACGTCTACACGCTTTATAGTGTTTAATAGAAAAGGAGAAGTTGTCACTTATCACCAAATGGAATTTGCACAGCATTATTCACACCCAGGGTAAAAAGTTTCTTGCTTATATATTTGACATACTTGCTCACTATAAACGGTTCAAAAATTTCAATACATAAATCATTTGTTATATTTAGATGGATTGAGCATGACCCATACGATATAATTGCTTCTGTTGAAACTTGCATCGAACATACCGTTAGAAAGCTTTCACTCTTGGGTTATGAAGCAACGAATATCACATGTGTAGGAGTTACAAACCAGAGGGAAACAACGATAGTCTGGGATAATAAAACAGGAACGCCTTTGCATCCTGCTATTGTTTGGAGTGACAGCCGTACCTCTGATACTGTAAAGAAATTATCAAAGACGTCTGAAAAAAGAACTGATGCCCTGCGCTCTGTGTGTGGATTACCATTGTCTAATTATTCGTCGGCCGTCAAGTTGAAATGGATGCTGGATAATATAACAGAAGTAAAAGATGCTTTTGATGAAGGGCGGCTACAGTTTGGTACAGTTGATACTTGGCTTATATATGTGAGTTATATTCTACTTTAAAAGCAAACATTTAATTAATGCTAGGCTTGTACTAGAACCTTACTGGTGGTGCCAAAGAAAATGGCGTTTTAGTAACAGATGTATCAAATGCCAGCAGAACAATGCTGATGGATATTCGTAAAATGGAATGGAGTGATGAAGCAAAAAGGTAAACATGAGCATGATTTGTAGACAAGTGCCAAAAAAAATGACAATGGAATTTAGGTTTTTTGGGTTTGAACAATTGAAATTAGCAAAGATCGTACCTTCTTCTGGCATATATGGAAAAATTGTTTCTGGTTCCTTAAAAAACCTGCCTATATCCGGTTGTTTGGGTGATCAGCACAGCGCTCTGGTTGGCCAGAAATGCTTTCATGTAGGTGATGTCAAAAGTACGTTCGGTACAGGCTCTTTCATGCTGAAAAACACAGGGGGAAATCCGATTTTTACTACAAATGGACTGGTAACCACAGTGGCATATCAATTTGGTGACAAGCCATGCTATGCCTTAGAAGGATCGATAGCTAGTGCAGGGTCTTCTATTAAATGGTTGAAAGATAACTTGCACATGATTGATGATAGCAAAGAGATGGACTTACTGGCTACACAAGTCAATGATACAGCTGGTGTCTATTTTGTTACCGCATTTACCGGTTTATTAGCTCCATATTGGCGAGATGATGCGAGAGGAACTATTTGTGGAATCACACATTTTACAAAACGCGAGCACATTGTTAGAGCCACATTGGAATCCGTTTGCTACCAAACACGAGCGCTTTTAGATGTACTAAACACTGATTCTGATAAGCCTTTAAGCATTCTCAAGGTAGACGGCGGTATGAGCAACTCTGACGTCTGTATGCAGATTTTGGCAGATCTACTTGACATTGAGGTTCACAGACCACAGCTGAAAGAAACAACTGCTTTAGGGGCAGCTATTGCAGCGGGGATTCCTATCGGATTTTGGAAGAGTGAAGAAGATTTGGAATATGTTAATAATAAAAGCGCATGTATCTTTAAATCACAAATAACAGAAGAGAAACGAGAAAAAATGTATACCGGTTGGAAAGAGGCTGTCACTCGATCTTTTGGATGGTCTGAAATAGTAGATGAGCAAGAAAAAATGATAGAAGAGCATCAATAATTTACAAATATATACCACTTAATCAGGCTTATACACATATCCTAGTAATAAAAATAAAGATTTCAGGAATAACTCCAATTGATACAAATGTACATTTTATACTTAAAAAATACTGGAGAAACTTAAGGCAACCAGTGCTAACTTCAATATTGAACTTAATTGTTATGAAAGGAGAGATAAATAATCTGGTGTATGAAAAAAGAGTGCCAATGTCAATCTTTAAAAAAGCTAAACAATCGCATAAGGTAAAAAACGTACCGATAGTGGGACCCTTTGAAAATTCTGAAGTTAAAATCAACAGCTCATGAAGTGAATTGCTAAGCAGAATTAAAATGGAATATACGGAATCAATATTTACTACATCCAATTTACAAAGGTATCAGTAGCAAATCGTTATGGTGAACACCAGAAGAAACCTATTAAAGAGACTCTATCATATGCTCATCCTGAGATAAAAGCTGTGAATGGCCATACTAATGTGAACTATTTGCCGATGCTTTCAATACCATTGCATACATCAAATAAGATATGTTTTTTATCTTGATCAGTGGAACAGGCTGCTCATACCGATTAGAAAAGAAAACACGATCGATCATAGGCTATCGTCATGACGCTTGGTCGTGCAGAAAAAAATAATGTATGACATCATTTTTACGCGTAAAAATAATTTTATTTGTGATAATGTATTTGTTTTACTCTTTTTCCAATTACTTTTTTTTTTATTTGGCTACAGCATGAGCTCTGGTGAAGTACTTTCGGAAAAAATAACAGAAGTGCTGTCCGAGTTCCCGGTATATGCTACTTTGGAGTATACGCGGAACAACTTGCAGACAGCTTTCAATACTCTTTGTCAAGATATAAGTGCAAAGACTTTAAGCGACCCAGTACTTTTGCTGGAATACTATAAAAACACTGATCCGCTCGCTATCGCCCTTTGTGTATGTACTACATTTGTGTGCATTCACTATATTGCCTCAGAAATCACGAAAAATTATAGCCAAGTTGGTAATTAAATTGTAATTCTGTTATTTTTTCTCGAGGGAATTAATATTATATATTAGACAGAGCTTGGTCTTTACTTCCTATACTTTATTCCTGGCACTTTACGATCCATGACTATTTAAAAAATGATTCGTTCCAGCCTCGTCTTTTGGTTGCAAGTGTTCTAATTTCCATTTGGGGAGCTCGTCTCACATATAATTTTGCCAGGTGAGCAGATCATTAATTGACAAAACGAGAAAATTAGTATTTATGGAATATAAACTGATGTTTCTCTGTAAACCTTATTCCCTTAACTTTATAGAAAAGGGGGCTATTATTTAAGTGGACATGATTATCGTTTCCCATATTTACGCAATGCATTGGGTGGACCATTGATGGCCGTCTTGAATTTAGTCTTCATTGCACCTTTCCAAAACTATCTACTACTTTTGATGGTTTCACCAATTTATGTGGCCAGCCTGATCTCACCACGAAACCTTTCTCTCACCACCATCGATTGTACAGCAATTGTCTTACATTTGAGCTTATTGTTTATTGAAGTAGTCGCAGATGAGCAGCAATACGTATTCCAAACTCAAAAATATGCCTTGTTAGATTATTTGAAATCTTCCGAGTTAAAAGGGGATTATAAATTGGGATTTTTATGGCACTCCGGCTTATTCCAGTATAGTCGCCACCCTAATTTTTTTGCTGAAATTTCGATGTGGTGGGTGATTTATCTTTTTTCCGTTGCCGCTGTTCAACAGACAGGACTATCGATCACTTCAAGTCTACTAAATTGGACTCTCATGGGACCTATTATACTTACTGGTCTTTTCCAAGGTAGTACATGGTTAACAGAGGTAAGAGTCCGACATAAGAAAAAAGCAAAGCAATTCGAACCAAAAGCTTAAAAATTATATTTCTTTTTTTTTAGAAAATATCCAGTGAAAAATACCCAGAGTATAATGATTATAAAAAATCTGTCAGTAGATTTATTCCTTGGTTTCCTACAAACTTAAAGTCAAAAGCTGAATAAAATATTAATAACATTGGGAATATATATTTTTTTTGTCTATTTTGTTTTGTATCTATAAGTGAGTTTATTTAGTAATGTTTGCTTTCTTTTCTTTTTTTTTTTTTAAAAAAAAATCCCACATTGTCAACAGCTTCATTAAATTATGCTAAATTATAAACTACAATGTTTGATCAACATAAATAAACTTAAAGTGTAAATGATCTATTTTTACTCGCTCACTGTCTTCCAGCAATTCCAAAATTTCTAAAACACATCAATCATATGTATAACTAATTACAAAATATACTTTTTATATGTTATATTTGTTTTTCAATATATGGTAAATGCCAAAAATCCCCAATTTTAAAAATTACCTTTTTTAAAAAAAGTGTGAGAAATATATAAAGAGTGCAGGTTAGATATTCAAGCTTATATATATATATATATTGCTGTAGTTTGATTCCATTACAAAATACGAGAAAAATGAATGTTGTGTTCAACATGGGGTCACGTTCCTTTACATTTTATCAAGATTTAAAATCACTATACCAAAGAAAGTAAACCTTTCAAAAAAGAAGCACATTTGAAACCTGGGGCAATAATGTGGGGTTCATAAAAACTTTTTTTCTCTTAAAATTATCTTTCAATAGCCATAATGAGAAAATATCGATTACTGTCTATAAAGCTGTTTTACCTTTTCATGCAACTATTTTGTGATGAGAAACGTAGTCAGTACAACAGTCTAGTTTCCTCTATTTCCACTCTCCTTTTGATTTCTATTTCAAAACTATAATTCACAGAGCAAGTTTCATACAGAATAAACTATTATTTGGAAATAATGCAACATAAACTTATTTATTCTCACCCACCATATGTACTATGTTCAGGCTGGCTAGACCTTCATCATTATCATAATATATATATGGCACATATGACTATAGTAAATAAGACAACATATGTCCTTCATATTAAATATTTGAGATACATATATCTGTAATCGGATAGTTTACCATTTGTATACGAATTACAATTGACGAAAACATGAATCAGAAACCCATAAATTAGACCCATTCATAAAAATATGGGAAAACTTGTGATAAAAGTAATACAGAGAGTTACCGGTTAAGATTGAAGAGTACAAGGCCATTTTCCCTTCCTTTTTTTATAAACAAATATACAGCAGAAAGTTACTATTATAGACAAATACTATCGATAAATTAAGGGCGTTATTTTTCTCAATTTCACCAATAATATGAATAGTAAATATTGGAATGTTAATTTATAACACGGATATAATAATAACTGGTAGAACCGAATACAGATATTTAAAAAGTAATAAATCTTCAATTGATCGTCTCAACTTGAAGTGGCAATGCGAATGATTAGTAATTAGACAGCATATATATAGCCAAAAACCACCTGTTAAATAGTAAAATACAATGTTTCTTAGTCTTAGAGCGTCATCTTAAACATATTAATAGTGGTTTAAAGATGGTGATGAATATTAAGATACAGGCGCACCTGACAAATGGAATATTTTTTGGTAGATTTCAAAGTATTCCGTATTCCATTAGGTAGATTATACAGAATGATTTAATTGGCCATTCATTCAATGGTGATACAGAAATGGAAGTGAGTAGCACAAGGGCAGTGATAAGATTTGATAAAGTTAGTAGACGCCAGCGAGGATGGAGCAGGAATAAGGGCAAAAGTTTGTAGAATATTACTCAAGTTTTTACCTGTAAAACCTTTACGCCGTGGGGCACTGTTTTTGACAGCGGTGACTTTTACAACTACCAGGCGGACTTTTCTTTGACTTTCCACTAAGTTATATCCTTTTTCAAAGAATAAATTATAGCTTTGGTAGCTAAGGGTTTCTAGTACAGATATTATATCGATTTTTTGGGAAATGCAATAGAACATACTAGAGTACTGCTTAATTACCACGGCAAGTATGAATCTTAATATTGTTAACGACTCTAGTACCTGTATTCACGTCATAACAGTGCGAAAGCATACCAATTAAGAAAATCAAAGAAAAGCGGGCCTGATAGAACATAGTATCTTCTCTCATCAATATTATAAATGACCTTACACTTATTTCCAAATTTAATACAGCTATGGAGAAGCACTGTTAATTTTAAGAATATACTACAGCACTTTAATGTTATCAGTGAATGTAAATTAGCGTCAACTTTCATAGATGTTAGTTAATTAATGAGTGTGAACTAATTTATTGGATGATGGGACTGGACACATATAAAAATCTAAAATGATTTGACCCAAAGCTATCACTGCCAGTATTCTTCAATTTATACTAAAACACCAATGTATACATGAACCTTTTGTAGCACTATCTCCTTTTCTTTGGTATAATGTTATTCAAATATTTTGTATATCATCTATTTCTACAAATGCTCTCAATATTAGTATAAATAGAACAGCACGATTTCTGCATTGAGTATTTTTCTACGTTTTGATTGGTCGAATTAGATTTATATATTTAAAATAGATTGAGGATCAACCCCTCATTGTTACACCAAAAAACGTAAGAAACGATGAAGGGCACGCCTAGCATACAAAAGCACTATGATTGATACTGTTCTTATACCAAATATTCTTATGAATGTGGCTAGGTATTCCTTTTATCGCCTGGTTTAAAAGATTGTTCTTTAATGAAGCTATTAACGCGAAGCTGGAATTCCAAAAATAACACAACACGTTATTTTTAAAACATCGACTACACTTTCCGCGGTACCAACAAAGCCTCCTCCGCGGATTGAGTTCAAAGGTGTGGGGAGAGATCAAAATTTATAAATGCCTTTCTCCTTTATTTTTCGTTGTTTATTTATCTCTTGCTTTTATTTTATTTAAACATAAAATTATACGTTGGTATGTCTGAAGTTACTCTTTTTGATTCAAGCTTGCTTTCCCCTGAAGTTCAAAGCGCTTTGCCTCAAGGTTACACTTTACGCGCTCTTCGCTCAAACGACTATGAAAGAGGCTTTTTAAAGGTTTATGAGGTATTGACTGAAGTGGGCAACCATACCAAGGAGGAGTTTTTGGAGCAATTCAACTACTTGAAGAAGCATAACCACGAATGTAAGTGTGTTGTTATGGCAGTGTAAAAGGCAATAGAATATCTGACTTGGTGGATTGCTTATTTAGATCACACCATCACCATCACCGATGACAGTAAAGACAAAGTAGTTGCTGTTGGCACTATTCTTGTTGAAAGAAAGTTTGTTCACAAGAACGGTTTGGTTGGACACATTGAAGATATTGCAGTCGATGGTAACCAACAAGGAAAGAAGTTGGGTTTGAGAATCATTCAAGCTTTGAAATACATTGGTGCCAAGCAAGGATGTTATAAAGGTAATAACTGGTTTTACTCGTGAATCGTATTTCTTTTCTTTATTAATGATAAATATATCTATTAATTATAATAAATCCAGTTATTTTGGATTGCTCAGAAAAGGTAACTATAATAATAATAAAAAAAGGAGGTGCCATCTGTTTACTATAGAAACTAACGACTTTATTCTATTTAGAACGTTCCTTTCTATGAAAAGTGTGGCTTTGAAAGAAAAGAGGTTGAGATGGCGTGGTACGTGCCAAAAGAAAAGGCTCGTTTGTAAATATTACCCCTTCCCCACCACACACGCACACACACACACACTCTCTCTCTCTCTCTCTTACACCCATTTTTGCATCTCAGTAATAAATCACCTTCTTGAATCAAATTAGTTGAGGTTAAAAATTTGATGTCGTTTTATTGTTTTATGAATGGTATATCTTCTTAATCCCATTGGATTGACTCCAAATGCTTCAAGATGATGGGATAAGTAGTGATGTGATTATTATGAGCCCAAATAGTATCCATATGCTCATAGCCGTCTATTTTTTCTACATGAATCAAGTCCAACATGGGGAATAATGTGCCATGACTAGTTCTAGATAATTTTTTATCTTCGCTAGACTTCTCTCTTGCAAGTTTAAGACCGGATGAACCATGGCTTTCATATCCTGGGAAGGTGCGTACAAACTTTTCTCCATCAACTAGAAAGTCACCAGTTCCATAAAAAACAACCAAAGGAACCTTCTTTTGTTCGGGCAATGGAGGGACTGTGCTATTCAAATCACTGATATGAAGGCAAACCCCTTTACGCCCCCAACCTGCAATCCAATCTGCAATTAAACGCACACTAACAGGCCTGGGTGTGAATTGAAAATATTTTGCTTTTCTTCGACGAACCCAGTTGTGATCCCACCATTCAAATAGGTAGGCATACATGCTATATGCGAAGAAGCAAAATAATTTGGGTTCAGCTATTGACTGTGCCCAGCTCATAACGGATAAAAAGGCACCGGTGCCTGAATGGATTTATATATGAATTAATATATGCATTGAGGACCGCTATTATATCAACTTGTATCCGCTTACCAAAGGCCACAGAATATAGCCAATCGTTCATATTAATCAATACCCTCAACGGGTAAGCACTAAAATAGATAATAATAAAAAAAGGTTAAAACTTGAGCCAATTTTTTAAGAGGAGTCGGGTTTAGACTAACTTGACTAAATTTCCAGAGAAAACCGCTGGGGCCAAAGCGATAAAACAACTCAGTTTATTGGCCACTTCTGGGCAAAGCGATAATGCAATAAAAGCTTGTGCGTTTCCTTGAGAATGACCTATGTAAGCGACCTAAACAAAACCATGAATATTGTCTTACTTTAAGTACTATGATCAAATTACACACCTTTGAATATCCTGTGCATTCCCTCACATGATCGATCATTGCAGTGAAATCATAGATAGCTAATTCTTTTAGGCCCCAATTCCAATATTCCGGGTCCTTGTGTGATAAAGATACATGGTCCAAGCTGGCGACAGCACGATTATTTCCAAGCCATACATCATACCCTTTTTCGACAAGAGAGAATGCTAGGGATTGCTCCTCATTCACGATAAAATCACCAGAGCATTGAAATAAACCATGTCCAATCATCACTGGTTTTTTACCTATTATGACGGAATTTGTATTTTACAGTTAAGCTTTTATGGACATGTATGACGAAATTAAAAACTGACCTTTAGGATCGTCGCCCTTTTTCGATAAGCGAAACATGGCAAGTAAGTAACCGTCCTCTGTAAGGACCTCATGAACATCGCACTTAAATCCCCAAGTTTCAGCATAATAAATTTGATCATTCGTCAGTAATTCATGGGGTTTAGCATTCTTTTGTTTGTCCTGAGGTCGCTTATTCCGATGGAAAATATTCGTGAATTGGGTATGCAAATTATGCACAATGGCTAAAGTAACAAAATAGATAAGAATGGGTGTAGTAATGGCAGCAGAAACTATTATAGATATCTTTAACTTTAAGTGTTCCGAAAAACTTCGCTTGATACGTTGAACATTGCGAGGAACTGTGGTGTTTTCCTCTAAATCGAAAGAACTTGAGGAAGAGCTGGAAGCACTGCGAGCTACAAATCGGCGACAGTTGGGAAGGGTGCCCGTTTTGTTGCTGCTTTTAAGTTCCTTTTTATATTTTAATGATGGATCTTCATGTAATCTCGATCTTGTTGGCTTAGGTTTTGTCATGGCGATATAAGATTAAGAACAAGAAGAATGGAAGGAGTAATATAAGTGTAGCGAATCATTTAATCTGACATCGGTGTTTTAAAAAACTATGTCATTCTTCAGCTAAGCATTTGGAATGAGTAGACTAGTCCTGAAAAACAAATAATGATAAGAAATACCTAGAATTATTTCTTTATAATTAAAGCGACTTTAAGCAAAGTATTTATTTAAACATGCTGGCTCTTAACAAAAATATAAAAAAAATGAAACAGCGTAACCACTTTATAAACCATACACTAAATGTATCTATAGAATCATGAATATGATCTGGATGTTTCTTAATTTGGTAAATCAAAGAGATAACGCATCATTGGTGAAAAAAAAATAAGATAAAAAAAGTTGCTGGTTGGCGGCATGTGATTTTTTTTCGGTCTTATTAGCACCATCCCATTTATTCTGCGAAAGTTCCCGATCCACACATGCAAAAGCCCACACTCAACAAACCTTTAGTGTTTGTTTTTTGATTTTTTTTTTCTTGGGAAACAACTGTCCGTTTTAAAGAATAATATAAAACAATGTGACAGGAATGGTAACGGACCGCTAAAATATAGACATTTT
>VCJH01002442.1:17613-37555 GCA_024140565.1 Backusella australiensis | reverse complement strand
CGATCCTATTTATACCAGCTACTGCCTTCCTCTCCTGCTGCTTTTTTCTCCTCTTTTTAAACCCTGCCTTCGCATACCACTCGTTATTAGAGACTCTTACAAGGTTATTTATTTGACCAATGGCAGTGAAAAGGTGATTATGGCCATATATAAAGTCTCCTCAAATATCTCAGTGCTTTGTCGTATGCTTTCAAATCCTGGGGGAACCTCCGGTCTCTCTTGAAGCTGAACACCACATTCGAGGAGTAAGTGCTTCCTGGCATTTAAATCAAACACGACGAACTTCTTGATTAGATTCAATATGGGAAGTACGGTAAACAAACGGGTAGAAATTGCACTGGATGAAGTAGCAGTAAAAAAGCACAGGCTTCTATCGATCCCTGGCTCCCCAGAAATATATCTCTTTGATAAGTCAATTCGGCGTCTGGTCTCTCTAATAATGTCAGTAAAATGTGTGATAACTTCAGGCTCTAGTTGGTATTGTGTGTTGATTCTTTCCGCCTCAGCCTTTATCATTTTCAGCATTGACTTGGCAATAGCCTGTCTTTTTCGACGAGGTAAGTCCTCGTACTGAGGAACATCCGGCAGCAGTTCTCTTAACGAGCCCATATTACACTCAACTGACATCTCCATACCACGATCAAAAAGAGCTTTTCGCATATTACACGTTATTCGCGTAATCTACAATATAAAAGCTTTCCCAAACAGTTGCGATAAAAAAAAGTGTTTCTTTATTAAACACTCACCGTATTAGGAACAAATTTCCCAAAGTTGTACCAGGAACCGCCAAATTAAATACCGAGAACAGCTCCATGCTCAAAATATTTTGAGATAAAGAACCTTTGTCTAAAGACACTCGGGCAGAGTGTATAAGTGTAGTAACAGTTGTTATGATTACGGATGAGTTTGTAACTCACCCTATTCACTAAAGTTGAGTGGTCGAAGCATCTTCAATAGCTCATCTCAGTCTCCAGATATATTATTCGTTCTTTTGAATACATAGGTGACAAGTATAGTCGAAATCATCTTAGAAATTTTGTGTTCACTGAAGATAAAACTTTCTAACTTCTACATCAGGATAAAAAGTATAGTTCCTTTTGCGTAACGAAAGTGTCAATCCAAAATATAATAGCTGTATTGGATCAAGGTTATGATAACCAATTCTCTCCAGAAACGAAGTTTCCATCTAAACTATTACTGCTAAATATCAAGGGTATTCTAAACAAGTTGAGCATCGACGCCATTCTTATGAAAGCATAAGATCCCTTTGTAAATGCATCGCAAATAGCGCTGCTCATCATAAAGACACTCTCCTGAAATGACTGCCCCAACACACTTGATATGACTAAAATTGAAGAGACGAATCGGATTTGAACCTAACAACAGCAACCAAGAAATACCTCTCATCCAGAAAACTCATCTCTAGAGAACGAGGATTGCCTCGTAGAATATATTCTTTTCTTTCGGGTTATTCTCCTCATCTAAACTCTTTGGCACTGCAAAGAAAACGTATATATTTGTCGGTAGTGGGTTGGTATCACTAAAATTGACATTATCCTATTTAAAAGTTATTTTTAGATGAGATAAGAAAACAAAGTTACTAATATGTCATCATGACAGAATTTCAAATCAAAAAGCAGTATTATCGAGCAAACAAATTATATTATCTATAACCGGTTTTTATACGATGCCTTCAGCACTTTATCATATGAAGGAACACTATCAAATGATCCTATCACCGAAATACGGCGTGTATCGTTAAGTACATTGGTTTTAAATTGTTTGTTTGTTTGTTTGTTTGTTTGTTTGTTTGTTTTTCTTTTTTTGATTTGTGAGAATTCTTGCATCCACATACTATGATTTTTGGATTCTTAATATGGTGTCATTTAGCTTAAGCCACACATCTAACCATTTGTAATCTGGTCTTGTTATTGTCTTCTTTTTTTGCGAAAAGACTAGCCACACAAAGGGATACTATATTTTTAAAATGGCTATTATCGAATATATAAAATTTTTATGTTGAGAGCAACGGTAGTATTAGTTTAGGAGCCATCTACCCAATACCATCTTTGAAAGAGGATATATTAAAACAGTTTTTGCTTTGCGTTAATGAAAGGACGGGGGAAATAAAAAATGGGGGTTAAGTGATAAAACAGTCGACATTATTACCATGAAAACAAAACAAAAAGACAACAGAAGAGGGAAAAAAATATCCTTGTTGAAACAAGGTCGAGGTTTCAGTAGCCCCCTTTTTTGCTCTTTCAAATCAGCCACTTTTGTCAAAGTGATAAAATAAGAAAGTATTTATAAAAAGTGATTGGCTTGCAAATCTATTTAAAGCAGTTATGCCTCGCAAAATAATGTCATACAAACATCTCACGAAATGGTCATTCAAAAGAATGAGTGGTTATTTAAAGGGCGACCACATCATCATCGATTATAAGCGTAACCTGTAATCAAATGATCCATTAAAGTAACACGTGGTCATGTTTGGAAGATGATGAACTGAAAAAAAGGGTGTTTCTACGATTTATAAAGATAGAAGAGGAATTTATTTAAAAGTTGTTGTTTACAGATAAAGAGTTTACACAGATTATGAACAAAAGAGAAGAATGTTATTTAGTATTTTTTTTTCTTCGATTATGTACAAAAAAGAGGGGTCCTTTTTTTTTATATATATAATAAAAAGCCGTGTGTTCATCCTTGTTTTAATGCACCAAGCTGATGACCTTTAATAACGGATAATTTGTCGAGTCACCGGCACTAAAAGAACGTGGGCGATGAGGATTTGCAATATATTCCTCTTGTTGTTGAATGTTAAACGAAGTCGGAACAAAACTTGTGTCATGTGGCATTGGGTTATTCGTACGCACAATAGAAAATGGGTCGTAAGTGTAAGGTGAAGTAAGAATTTGTCGTAGTTCCTGACATGCTTCATCCAAGTCTTCATCCTTGTGGGAGTATAAAGAGGGTTTTTGTGGACAAGGGGCAATGATGTTCATTATAATATGTTGTTGTTGATATGTATATAATGTATAGTATATATTTACAAAAGAATAATGATAATAATAAAATAAACACAGAAAAACAGTGCAAAAAAAGTATGTATATACTTGCTTTTTTATATATAAAAAGAAAAAAAGGTGAAAGTAGAAAATAAGAAAATAAAAAGAACTTGAGTTTATATTTTTGACGGAGTTTATAAAATGGCTGGGCGCAGCTGGAGAGAGAGAGAGAGAGAGAGAAAAGAAAAAAGGAAAGGACTCTATTTGTGTCCTCCAACCAATGATGTTACAATTTATATTGTGTAATACACTTTTACTTAAGCTATAAACTTTTTAGTGATACCTTTGATAGGTTTGAAATGAACAATAGAAAGCTAAACCTTTTACAAAATCAATAGTCGCCTCAAATATTTTGGCTTAATAAAATAAATGTGTTGAATGTGTTTCATCATGTATTTAATCGTTTTTAGATTATGACAAATAGTTACCTGTGAGGAATGTCATCTCTATCACCATTGTTGTTATTACTAATAAAAGGACTGAAAAACAAATCTAGGGTTTCTTCTTTCTCTGCAAATAAAATTTCAGACGATATAAAAGGCATATGATAAACATGCAAGTACCAACAATTTACTATTTTTTTTCATTAAACTTTGTGTAAAAAAGTATAAAAAAAAAGGCACACACACGAACAAATGAAAATGACCTGGAGAGGTTAACAAGACAATCTTTAGATTTTTTTTTACTTTCAACTCTTTGGATTTATACAATCCCAACACTTGATTGAAATAATTAAACCTCTATCTGTTATTTATTTCTTTAATAGAGATTTTTATAATCCATTTAATAACATAAAAACTACATAAAAGGATGATGGCCTGAAAAAAAAAAGAAAAGGTCGCAATATCACAAAACTTTAATTATGTATACTTTTGTAACATAACAAAAAAAGTTGCTTCTAATATGCACATCAATTAGATTTATTAATCTATTTCTTTTTTTTTTATAGACTACAGTTGA
Source organism: Backusella australiensis (assembly GCA_024140565.1). Lineage (NCBI taxonomy): Eukaryota > Fungi > Mucoromycota > Mucoromycetes > Mucorales > Backusellaceae > Backusella > Backusella australiensis. The sequence continues at coordinate 33,530 of VCJH01002442.1, read as the reverse complement.
TAAAATAAATTAATATCCGAGAATAACGGTCAACACTATTATACAACATAACATTGTTTATATTCTTGGTTTCATAATGAACAGAGGCAATTCTATTCAGACTTTGAAAAAAAAAGACCATCTTCAATTACTTTTTAAGGTTAGCACTTTTATAAAAGTACTTTTAACTTATCTTGATTTATGACTTGATCAAAAGCATCATCATTCAAATGCAAGGAAAAAATATCGCGTGGCCGGTCAACAGACTCTTGTTCCGGTGATGCTTTAGGTAAGGTCACTATTGCAGATAACCACTTTCTTTTTCAGTATCAACCATGGGGTTTGTTACTGAAATCTGTCCCATTTTTATTATCACAAGACGAATATGTAAAAAATCAATTCTTACATAAAATACAGTTACTTTTAAAAAGAAATGTTTATAGAAAAAGAACTCTGTCAATCCACCACAAAAAAAAATACACACGCATTGATTATATATATCTTTAAAAAAAACGTATTCATACATCAATATTGGTCATATAAAGGGCTAGTAGAATACTATTTCTATCAGTGGTATGACAAAACACAGGGGTGGTGGAGCAAACTGGACCACAAAAAAAAGAGGCTGCAAGTGCCTTTATTCGAGCAGCATCTTCACATGCACATAAAAACCAGTCTTTTCTTTTTATAAAAGAGTCTTCATTAACTGCAGCAAATGATAAATGTGCCTTGTTTTCGTATAGCTTAAGAGAGTTATTTACATTTTTATTCCCCCTTTTTTTTTATAGCGGATAACTGATAGAAATATGCACTAATTATGTGAATGATGGCCGTGGTGATACATTGAACAAATCGTATTATTTTATCCTTTAAAGTGCTATTTCTTTTTGTTTAATCGAAGGATGCATTTTGGTTATTAGCACTGTAAACAATAATTTGCAGATATAGCCCTTTAAATATTAATAGATTCTTATTATTTAATTACTGTGAAGGAGATTAATTTTGTTTACCAGAATAATATAAACCCGAAAGCGTAGATAATACAATGCATTGAAATAAAAATAAATATGCAAAACCGCTAATTACAAGCACATTAGAAAGAAAGTGAATGTTGGAACAGCGTTAAAAATGGTAACTTTCGACACATTACTTGAAAACAGCGATCGCGGAATTACAACACGAGCCAATCACGTTCAAGAAAACCACGGTAATATCGGGAAATCATCTCTCTCCCTACTTTGACACACGACAAAACAAAAAGGATATCAAAATGCCAAGTGATTTTCTGTAAAAAGATCAAACATGTTATAATATGGGTTTAATAATATAAACTTTGAACTTAAGAGAGAGGCAATGTATATCGAAATAGAATAAATAATACAAATATATAGATTCTTCTTCTGCAGCCCATCCAGAACGATTGAACAGTCTAATTGTTTCAAGTGTACACACAGGTTATCGTTTGTATTCAAATATAGATAAAAGACTGTTTCAGCACAGGATTAATACCGCTCTCGAAACCCTTTTTTCATTTACATCAGGACGATTTTAATCAAAGCCATCTTGTTTACTTCAGGAGTGAAAAGGGATCACGTTTGTTGTTTAAACAACAAGAAAGAAAGCCGAATTTAATTTCATTATAAAAAAATACTTTTTTTTTGCCATTCTTTAAATTGATCAGTGAATATGCATGTAATAAAACTAAATACAAAACCTATTTTTGCAACCCTTTTTTTTTGCAGTTATATAATCAAAGCTAATAAGATATCCTTCTTTTATAATGAAAGAAAATATCTCAATGCACGGACCCTTCACTAGTCATTTCAGGGCAGTAATAGAATAAGATATGATGGAAAGGGACTTCATAAAAACAAGGGGGATGAGGAAAAGAAAGATACAGGTACAAACGATCGTAAGGGTAAACTAAAATCTATTATGAGACAAATTATGATGTTATATATATATACACACACCTATCGGCTTTTTTTATGGAGAACGATACAACAAAAGTAACGGGACCTGAATTAAGGCGACACAACTGGCCGAAACAATACAAGTTAGCGTAGGCGCTTTTGCATTTATACAGTGGAATCAAAACAAAGAATAAGGCAGTATGATTAACCGATTTTGAGCTATGAATAAGTTTTTGTAAAAAAAAGAGAGAGCTATAGTTTTGTTTATGAACAAAAAAAAAAGATTTTTTATTGTTCTTTTCTTTTTCTTTACTATATAGTTAAGCACGTCATTCCATTTTTTTTTTTAATATTCTGTCAATCACGACACGTGTTGAACAATAAAAATGACTTACTGTCAACCCGAGCCGACGGCGTTTAATGCATGCATGCATTAGTTTTTTTAAATAATCAAACTGGGCACTTGCTGTAGTATGGGTTTTTGTATATTCGGATGTTTGTCCGTGCTTGTTTCTAAATTACATAAATACCTCTTTTTCTCTTTTTATTTTCAATTTTTATTTTTTACTTTTTTCACTTTCAACACATTTTTTCCTCATAAATGGACTTTCTCCCATCACCACCATCTTCTCCTTTACTTGGTCCCAACGACAACAAGGCATTCTGTGGAGCATGCGACAAAGTACTTGGTTCAGATTGGTTTTGCTCTGATTGTCACTGTAAATGTAACATTTGTAATCGATTCCTTGGTGAGAACGAATACTGTAGTAGATGCTGGACCTTTGACCCGAACCAGAACCAATATTTACGGAAATATTATTCAAGCTCATTACTATCATTTTATAACAACCAGATCATCCAAAGTAACAATAGATCGCAGTTGCTTTCCATTTTACCTTCTCCCTCAAATTCTTCTGATAAACCTTGTTGATAAATCATGTACACACATACAAAAAATGTAAAATATTTTCTCCCTTTCATTTTATTATATATATAACTCTCTTCATATAAAATATAAATTTTTTTTTTATAAAATGTACAATGATGTGTTTTATTTTGGATTATTTTGTACCTTTGGTTATTATTCATCCATGTCTGACACACATAGGTACTTTTTTATGGATAAAATTGGTTGCATTATGCATAAATAACTTTGCATCACTCCTATTTTGTTTGTTTGTTTTTATTTTTTGTTTGCTCTACTAACAGATAAAAAGATATTAAAAAAAGTATTTTAGTTACAGTGTACAAGTAAAAGGGTCGATCGATATATTATTATATTTGAAGAAAACGGTTTTAAACACACTCATTCTTGTTCTATCAGGCTTTTGATTTAATAATATCATTTCGTAATCATGGCATTTTCAATGTGCAGCTTTAGAACTGCATTCTCACAAAAAATGCACCTTTTTTTACATGTAAAACTTTTTATATAAAATTATCAAGCTTTGTTTGTTTTTATTATTCTCTTGTGAAGGACTTTTATTGACACTAAACACTAATTTTATTTTATTTATTTATTTATATTTATAGTGAATACATGGAAAAAAAAAAAGAAAAGAGCACGACATAAAGTAAATAATAAAGAAAAGGAATACTTTTAATTATATTGGTTCTTTTACATCCATATTTCATTTCTTATTGATTTTGTTATAAAAACATTGCCCTCTCTGCTGAGTTTTTTTTACTACAACAAAAAGTGAAGCACACATGATTGTAATTCTGCATGGCTTCTGCATATACATATAAATATGTTTAATGAGCTACAATAGGATAGTGGTACTGTGATACTGATAATGGTACCAATTCATTGCCATTAAAGTATAAAGATCGATGAATAGTTACCGAGTATGGATGGTGCCATTTGCTTCGTTTAATTTAATGGGAGAAAAAGAGAGGGCAGAAAAAAAATAAATAACAAAAAAAGGCTTTTTACTTTATTTGTAAAATAAAGAATAACTGGATACTTCTGAATTTTCCATCAAAACAAACCTATATTTGTGGCTAATAAATATTCTATTCATGGCGATTTAGAATCCAAGGAACTTGATTATTTCATTGATCTAGAATTAAATACGATTGTCATATTTTGAAATGAAAAACAAGGAATAGATAGTCGATCTTTTAAAATTTTAAACAAATATTTATTTTTGCCACCAGCATTAATATTCAACTTAATTTGATTCATTTTAATATGTTATATTTTTAGAGCACAATAGATAGCATTAAAAGGTCTATCTTCCTCACCAAATATGATTTATACAGGATCTAAACGAAAGGTAAATTGAAACATTAGAAGTTATTAGCTTCTCCTAAAATAGGGAAAGCTATTGATAGGGCGTAGAATAACTCATATCAACTACAAGTTTCATCCGATTTTTCTCATTCTTCAAAAGTGTGAAAAATGATTTACCAAAAATAAATTTCCTCACGTATTGTATAAGCCACTAGCACTACCATTTCCTATTTTATCTTCATGTATTAAGGTTTGTTGTGTACTCTATTGAATTTTTTTTGCGCCTGCTTTTTTCTTTCTTTTTTTTATAGCTGTATGCTACAGGTTTGAAGCCATTTTGCGTTAGAAGTTAAGCGACGCACACAAAAAAGTGTCTTATTTAATGTATCTTTCTGGTCTCGAAATAGTCTCTATGATGCTAAAATAATGATGAAAAATAAACTTCACCAATAATTAAGACAAAAAATATTTACGAGGTGAACCGAAAAAAAAAAAAAAGTTAAGCATGTATAGTTGTTTAATGACATACCAGCAGCTGATCGAACAGATGTTTTTAAGCCATATCCTATTTTTGATCATTGGTGATAATGAGCTTTTCAATTCGACTTCGCCGATCTTATAAACAAAATGGATTTTGCTCTCAATAGCTCGCTTTATTCAGTTCGCCACAAAAATCGAACGAAAAGAGCGATACGGGAGTATTTCATTGGCCCTTATGCGGACACAAGCTCAAATTAACCCTGGGCTGCTGTTTATTATTCTTCTATTTGATATGTCAGAGCCATTATTATGTAGAAAACGTAGTTTATGCAACGAATGGCTGAGAAGAAAATGTAAGAATATAAGTAAATAGATAAAGTAAAAGCTACCATAAATAGAAGCGAGTGATATCGTGGCTCAGAGTTACATGTTTAGAAATGCTTATAACACAAGTTTCTTAAATTACCATACATTCGATAGTAATTGTGGCATTATGTTTTTATTTTTTTTAGCGCCAAAACATCCGAAAACAAGTTTTATATATAGACGGATTAGGATGTGTATGACTCCCTACAAGAAAGAATGTGAAGAAAAACATATTTTTAAATTACCATACATATAAACTTAAAGCGAGAGTAAAAATTACACCCGAAATGTCATATTAATAATGTTGATATATAAATAATAATATACAAAAATAAAGTATCCAAGAATAAATGATGAGGCTAATTGAGCTTGTGCTTATATCAAATCAAATTGGCTTTGTAGGTATATATAAAAATTATAATTTGTGAAACGCGAATCCAACGCTTTTTTTTAAATTAGATAATCTTTTTGCACGCCTTGTCAAATATTATATCAAAGGACTTTCTGCCTTTTCTTTTGTTTCCATGCTATCCTCCTGAAGGCTAACACTCCTTTTTAAAAAAGGTTATTATTATTTTTAGAAATCAAGAAGATGAAGAAAATTAAGAGATGTGTATAAATACGGATACTTTTGTTTTCTTTTCTTCTTTCTCCTTTCTTTTTTATAATTATAAAAAATACTTTCTTATATATATATATCTAGATTATGATTTTTAATACAAAACAAATATTATTTACAGCCATTGCTCTTGTTGTCTCGACAGTATCAGGACAAGGTGTCTCTGCATCAGCACCTGCTGCTACTTCAAGTTTAGCTGCTCAAGCAAGCCCAGTTTTAACGATCCCAAATACAAAGATTGCTTGGAGGAATGAATATCCTCAAGGCGAAAGTAAACCTGTACCAAAATCCGAATGGTTATCACTCGTCAAAGATGGACCTGAGTTGCAATATGCTCCTAATACTTTAATTGGTAAGCAATCATTTAATATTATTTAGACCTTCTTTTAACAGGTCCAAATAGGTGGCCTGGGTAGTGACATCGTCAACTCCGATCCCTCTGGAAACAACTCTTATTGTAACTGGAGCTGGGGTGGTTGTCTCCGTGAAGATTTCGATATTGTTTCTTGTACTGATAAGACCATCTGGGGTACAGTAAGTAAAAGGACCCTTTTTCGATAATTAAAAATAGATTATTACGAAAACGAAATAAATAAACAAACAATAACCAATTCATCTGTATATAAAATAGAGTTTCGACGATGGACCTTATCCTGTAACACTCGAGTTGCTCACCTTCCTTAAGAGCATTAATGTAAAGGTTACTTTTTTTGTTGTCGGCAAACAAGCTATTCTCTACCCCGAAATTATAAAACAAGCATTTGATGAAGGCCATGAAATTGGTGTTCATACTTGGTAAGTAACAAAATCTCAGAAACCTAACGCACAAACAATGAAAAAGGGGAACGGAAAACTTATCGGCTCCTATTTGAATCACCTTTTCTAGGGATCACTCAGAACTTACAACACTTACTAATGATATGGTGATCGGCCAGTTACTGTGGACATCTCTGGCAGTGCAAGAGATCATCGGTGTAACACCGCGCTTGATGCGTCCAGTAAGTCTAGAACACATTTTTCATTATATTGTATACCATTCTGAAGTTTTTTTTTTTAGCCTCGTGGTGACATTGACGATCGCGTACGTTACATTGTCAAACAATTAGGTATGGTCCCCGCTATGTGGTCCGTCGATTCGCAAGATTGGCGTATCGCCACCGGAGAACAAACTGAAGAGCTTTTGATTGCCAACGTCACAGAGTGGGCCAATACAGCAGCACAATTGACTCGCGGTGGAAACTCCTTGATGCATGACCTTTCTAATGTTACCGTTGGTGCAGATATTAAGGCATTGCCTGCACTTCATGAAAAGGTCAAACTGAGTCCTGTGGGTACTTGTGCCGGTTGGAATAACCAATCTTATATGGAATACATAAGCAATACAGTTACCAATTCATCTAATAGAGCTGCTGCATCTTCTCCTACCGTCTTTGTTTCTCCAGCTGCTGGTGCTGCTAGCGCCCAAAGTGGTGCTATTCATTTGAAGGGAGGAAACGGTGTACTTTTCTCTACTGTTTTTGCCATTACTATAGCACTTTTGTATTAAGGGAAAAAAACCCCTAATTATTTATCTATAACGCTTTCCCTCCTTATATTGTTGTTTGAGTATTCTATACCATTTCCACTTTTTTATTTTCTACTTTTCTTTTTCCGTTCTGACATGTATTCTATTACTCGATTTCTTTCCCCATTTTATTGTTTTTATCATTATAAAATTAAATCAAATTATACTTCCCATTTAGAGATTATATAAAGGCAAAGTGTAGAAGTAGAATTTCTTTGATTTATAAGTCATCCTGTAAGTATTTGTTATCAAAATGATAATATTTTCTTTCAAACCCCACTTATTCGTGGATAAAGATGGTAGTGAGTCGGATTTATTCGGGCCGTTCGATCAAACAAACCTGTTGGAAAAATTACTGTCAACAAATTACGAACACAGGTTACAGGTATTCGAATTGTATTCGTAAAAGTATAATAAAAAATATCGAATGACTAAAATACTGGACTTGTAACAAAGAATGTTCATCAAATCAGAGCTGTTGCAAGAAAACCTTCAATATTGACTTACAATGGCTTAAGGTATATGGTGTTATTTTGATGAGTATAAAGGTTTTTTTACGATGAGCATCTGATATAAAATTATTTCACATAGAGCTGGAATACAACCAAGGGTAGCAAAAATCATAAATAGCTTGGAAATAACAGAATGAAGTCATCACACATTGGCCTAGCTCTTATGACACTATGTCTTATCATTGGATGTTTTATGCTTACTGATATTGTAAAACCGTAAATTGGCACCGGAAGCACTGTACATGGATTTAGAAATAAATAAGTATGGCTTTTATCTTTCCTCGGTGTGTAACACTTTTGAACAAATCATTTTGGGCATTTTTCTTTTTTTTTAATGCTTATCATATTGTGAGAAAATCAGTATGATACAGAAAACCGTAATATAAACATATTCTTGAGATGATACATTTTTTTTTGGTTCACTTTATAGATCAAAGGTAAAGCTTTAAAACAGCTGATCTTCTTCGCAATAAATGATCTTTGTTTTCTGTCACAATTGGAATTATAATAGCTGCAAGAAATTAACTTGGCCAATCAAGTTCAAGTGTTCTAAATTGCACGTGATCGTGACGCCTTTTTTCCTTATCATAATTATTTTATTTTCGCATTTAATAGTGCTTTTGCTCCTTTTTTTCATACATCTTTTACAACGCTTTTTCTTTGTTCTTTTCTTTGATAGGAAACAAAAAAAGAAACAGTGTAAAAGGTTATCATTTTATTTGTATATTCTTATATATTCATTTATATAGAATACAAATTCTTTCTTTTTTCTTTTTTTAATTAAAAAAAAGAAAAGATATCTATTTATGCAAGTTTTGTTATTATAAGTTTATGCACTCAATGAGTTATTCATCTGGACAACAACAATCTAGTAACAGCAATTCGCGTAATTCAAAACTAGACCAAATTATTCAGGTAAAAAAACAGTAAACATGCTGTCTTTTGTGATAATAAACGATAAAAATATCTTGAAATAGAATTTTTATTCCAAAACTGCTCAAATTATTATTCAAGCCAGAAATACAGACCGAAACTATGGTAAAAGATCAAAATCAAGCTCCAGAAAAGTCAACAAATGGGTTAGTTTTAATCAAGAGAGAATGGTATTCCATTGTATGCTAATAATAATAATAATTAGTTCAATATCGCAACTGATGATGTAGACGTTCTGCGGGAGGATTTGAAATTTTGGAGGTCAATGGCGGTGTCATCAAATGATAACATTCCACATATGATCATCGATATCTACCTTGACACTTCCAGACTTGCAAATAATCAGCAGCAATCATTAGTTTTGGCAGATGATAATTTAAGGTGGACTAGAGTCGAGTTGAAGTCACCTACTATGGGTTTCCATGCCGACAGGATATTGATCGAGTCTTGGGAATTGTCATTAAAGTAAGTGTTTAGGTTATCTATTATAAAGAAAGCGTATATTAAGTCATCTTGTTTACGTTTATAGCCACCCTATACCTGATCATCAGATTGACTTGCCAAACCTTTATAAACGGTCCATCGTCTTTTTCCGATCATTGCATTCATTTGTGAGGTTATTACCAACTTATGAACTCTATCGAAAAATATATAAACAGCAGACCGACACTAATTCACTTTCAATGGGTTATCGATTAAGTTCATCGTCTTCCCGGTCGCATCCTTCAGAAATATCATTAAGTAAGTTCATTGTTACATTCATACGTATATATTTTTTTTATTTATTATTAATATATAAATAAAAAAAGATACAGGTGTATTGGAAAGTGACGCACGTTCAGTCACCAAGACACATGAATTTAACGAGATTGTTACACCAATAGGGTAATCGATATATAAATAATTCACACCAACCAAAGAGAAATACTAAATCGCTATACATCTAAAATAGAACATTTAAGCTCAACGTGACCTATAGACGCAATTGTGGTTTTCGTGTGGAGGATTCCGAAAGGGATCTTAGTGCGCAGTTTATTGAAATGGACGAACAGTTCTTTACCCCCACAATGATGCAATATAACAATAATAACAATAATAATAGACAGCAAAAAGACGAAAAAAGACCAAGACCAATGTCAATGTATGCATCTATATCTTCTATTAATAATGACAACAACAACGATGATGATGCTGGTGTAGGATTAGGGATAAGGGTAAGTGAATTTGGCATGTGGATGTATGTATATAGTTATTATGTATTTAATACAAATATAATTATTATAATAATAGAATAAAACACCGTCACCTTCATCTTTATCTTCATCTTCTCATCACCGATATTCCCATATACAGCCTTTATCTCCAATAATGTCCAGAAATAGTAGTAATGATGCCTCATCAAGGGAAACGAGTACCTCCCCGTCCAATAGACATTCCTCTCCACCACAAACTATTGCTGGTGCATTCCAAAAAATGGAAACTCCTAGTTTTGCAAGCTCTGGGGCTACTTCTCCAAGACGCTCTTCTGCTCCCTTTATATCCCCGTTTAAGTCACCCTCACTTTCTTCTTCACCACAAGCAGGAGCCATTGGTAAATGTAACAGAAAAAAAGGGGGTAAATCGATATTTGCTAACCATTCAATCCAACTATTTTAGCTATTAAACCAAGACAGCCACCTTCGTCGGCGCACTATATTCAAAAAGGGGGAGGAGAGAGTGGATCATTTGGTAAAAAGCTCGAATTTTCGTCTAGTTTTGATAAATACAAGACTAGTCCTCGAGATCGAAGAGGATCAAGAGCGAGCGATCAAAGTAGTTTATTGTATTTCAGCGAAAATAATGATGATGGAAGCAGTGATTTAGAGGACTTTGTAAAGCTTGTAGGAGCACATCAACAATTAAAGCTGTTCCAAGAACAGCCGATGGATGAAAGTATGACCAGTTCACTCTATCGTTCAAAACAACAATTATCACATTTTCAAAATTTGCGTGATACACATGTGTCTTTATCAGAATCAATCACTTCTTCACAACACCAAGAGACAGGAGTTTCACCTGTATCTTCCACTTCCTCAGCAGGTGGAAGATCTTCTTATCAACCAATTGTACCCTCGCCTTTACACACAGCTGAAGCCAAGAAACCTGTGGCTTCTTCTAGCCCAATTATGCCTCGTAGTTATCCTCAAACGAGAACATTGGCGAGTACATCAAAGGCGCTTCGAGATGCAAGGAGAAGTATTCATTCACCTTTGGATATACGTAGCATGAAGGATAATAGTGAAGACGAAGACGAAGATGATCAAGATGGTTACCATACACGTGATATATCTGCTTACTCCACATACCCAACAGATCGGCATTATGATATGCATCATATGCGATCAGGTACATCAACACAACAAGGGTCTAGTAGACAGTCGCATAAATCAGGATCATCTTCTACTGCCGACAGTGTTTTAGAAAAATCTAGTAATATTGAAGGCAAGAAAGGTAGTGATGGAAAGAAAAAGAAGACGATTACGCTGGAGTCAAGAATAGCGGCACCTATGGATATTCAGCAGCAAAAGAGGAACAGCAATAGCAACGACAACAACAACAACAACAACAACAACAACAACAATAACAGTAGTAGTATGTTGGATGATGATGATTCGCTCGTATTTAAGATGAGTGAACTTGGTTATGACGGTTCACCTGTTAGTAGCACTACGGCAGAGCCCTTGATATTTAATAGGGCGGTGGCAAGTGATAACAAGAACAAGAAGAAGGAAGAAGATTCAAGTTCACCTCTTACACAAAGTAGGCTTTTATTTGACGCCTGGTAATTTTATATATAAATTTATGATTTTTGATAATATTAATATACTCACACACAAACACACACACTTACACATTACTTAATTCGCAAACATATATACAAACATTAACAATAACTTTTCATATGTAATATTATTTTTATTTTCTCCCTCATATATTCCTTTTTTCTTTTTTTCAAAGAGTAAATAACAATTAAACTAAAATTATACCATCATCATTTGGTGGGATTTCAATCATGTGTTGAAGAAGGTTATTCTGCTTTACCATAAATGGATTTCTTTACTGTGATCACTTTGACACTCCGTTTTTATTATTATTTTTTGTTGCCCTGGATATTAATGTCAATAAGTTTTTTTTCTAACTCCTTTTTTCTTTCTTTTTATTTTCTTTTTCTTTTTGGGTTATCGCCACACACGTTTCGTACTAGTGTGTGTGTGTGTGTGCAAAGAAAAGAAAAAAAAAAAGACGAAATGGACTTCATTTCCAACATTGGAAATAAACGTAATAGTAGAAAAACCAATAGAAGACCTTACAGTCGACGTGCTTCGGTGTCTTCTATTCGTACACAACAAACAACAACTAAACCCGATCCTCTTTTGACCGACTTGATTTCTGGAATTGATAATATCTTGCAAGCTGACGCAGGTACAATAGAAAAGAAAAAAAAACGGAGTTATGAGGGATGAGAGTATTTACTTGTTATGATTAGCACAAGAGGACGACGAAGAAGACGAAAACAAAGATAGTTATCAGCCTAAAAATAATAAACTTTGGATTAACACCGATATCACCAGGTTCAGTAACATTAGTAGCAGCAGTGGTGGTGAACAGGAGGATGAAGAAGATTTATTTACAGAAGTCGCAGTAAAGATTTTAACTTTTTATGATAAAATTTTTTGATTACTTATTTGTTTACATAGAAACAACTTGATTTAAGTGCAGAACAGCTCGCTTCTTTATCGGATTCAAAAAAAAGTATTCAAGCGCCAAAGAAGAAAGTTCTCGGACCCAAAAACACAAAGAGATCAGCTAACCCTGCACCACCAAACTATGTCAAAATCCTTTGTAAACAAAAACAAAAGGGAATTACATATGAAGTCATTCTTGAAATATCATACTATATAAGGACTTCTGACAGGTGAGTAAAAGAAAAAAAAAAGAGTGTCTTTATAATATATCCTGACTTGTTACGAAATAGCTGGTTAGAACGCTTTATTGAAGATGGTGGGATGCAAATTATTAGCAAAGAATTGAGTGTTCTACAGAAAAAAGTGGAAAGGTGAGAGATTTATTTGTTTGTTATTCTTTAACCTTTTTAATAATAATAATAATAAAATAAATAGGAACCAAACCGAATATAAAATAGAGTTAGAGATATTAAGATGCCTTCATACTTTAATGAATAAAAAAGTAACTTTCAAAAATACACATTGTCCATATACACGCACAAATGATAATAATAATAACAAATTGATTAAAAATAGTCTGGTCTCCGTGAAGCTTTTGAACACCCACGTGTTATTGATAGTGTCTGTATATCACTCTTGTCTCCCTATATTCCCGCACGAACACAAGCTTGTGAATCTCTGACAGCTTTTTGCTGCTTACCAAATGGCAGAGCCACGGTACTTAAAAGCATGAATCTATTAAAACAAGCAGGCCACAACAATCGCTTTGATGCTTGGTTGCAGGCTCTTGAAAAGACACTGGACGGTAGGGGCAAAATGGGATCGGCAGTAGGCGCAAGTAATGACCTGAAGAAAACGGGTATGGTCGGGGCAGGTGATTCCCAAATTACCCAATATATGGTATACACAAGTCATTTGATAAATAACATCGAGATTTAAACTTACATATTAAAATCGTTATCATAGTTTATAAGTGTATTATTCATCAATACACTTGTGCGACCCGATATTGTGGATGATCGTAAAGAACGCATTATGTTAACCACAGAACTTCAGCAAGCTGGATTGGATAGGATCTTTGACAAGATGGCAAAGTTAAACCATGAACATATTAGTATCGCTATTGAAAAGTTCCAAGGGGAAAATGAAACAGATGTCATGCAAGAAAATATGGATAGTTATTTTCATATGGAGCCAACAGCTTTATTAGATTCCTTATTAATAGAAACTCAGAATACTCCTGCTTATGGCAATATACATAATATTCTTTGCTATCTTTTAAAGATATTGGATAATCCTGAAAAAAGGTAGTTTTATAGTGACATTTTATTGGTTTATTTTACTTGATTATTTACTTTTGATCTTCACTTTTAGTAGCTATCAATTTCAATTAATTGAAATGCTTGTACAACAGATTGCTCTTGATCAAACAACTTATCCTGAAGACATGTCAAGTGCTTATGAATTCTCAGTAAAGAGTCTTATCCCAAAATTTTCTGTTGAGGAAAACGCACAGCGACAAGACAGCTATCCACCATTATCCGCAACAAGCACATTTACTCGTAAGCTTACTTTTCTGAAATATTATTTAATATTAACGTAACCGAATCACTGACCTTGTAATAATATAATAAATAGAATCAAGCGAAGAAGATAAAGTAAATTCACTAGAAGCAAAGATTGAATACCTTGAAAAAGATCTTAGTATATCAAAGCAAACAAACGCAATGTTGAAGATATTTTTCAAGAGCACTGAAGAACGTTACCGAACAGAATTATTAGAAACCGAAGCAAAAATGAGGAAGTTGCGTGATTCAGTTCGAAACTTGACAGAGTATGGCAACCCATCACCGAAAAGACGTAGCTTTAGAGTTCAGCAACAACATCAATTATATAATCATCATAACCACAGTAATAGTAACAATAGCATATCCTCTCCCGAATCACCAGATACACCACTTATAAATACATCAACAAAAAAAATTGAAAATGACCAACAACTGCAAAAAACATCATCAAAAACAAAGCTTCGCAACTCTTGGAGCCCTGACAGTCCCCCAAATGCAAAGCAATCCAAGGTTCCACTGCAAAGGGTTGCGACAGTAACTTCAAATGCACAAAAAAATATCACATCATCAAATAACCAAAACAATTTTTCTGAAACTATCAGACAATCCCTTAAATCAAGAATTGGAAGCTTTGTAAGAAAGAGTAGCGCAGATTCAGTTTCTTCTTCAAAAAAAACTTCAAAATCTTCTTTGGGATCAACCGATACAGAAACAACGGATTCAGCATCACCTAAAAAATCACATACATCATCTGCTTCTCCTACTGCAACAAATACAGAGAAAAGCACTCCTCCTGTAAAAAAGAAATCAACAAAAACACCTACTATACGTAAAAACTCAAGTACAACAAGCCGAACTCAACTATCATCTTCTACTACTACTACTACTACTACTACTACGACATCCTCATCTTCTTCGACCTCGAATAATATCATTAATAGACGAAAAGAAAGTACAACTGGCTCTAACAGACGAAAAGAAAGCACAAGTAGTAGTGGTCAACGAAATGATAGTGTTAGCAGTAGAGGTAGACGGAATGATAGCATAAGCAGTAAGCGAACTGACAGTACAAAAACAGCAACATTACTCGATAAGGACATTGTCCGCTCTATCACAACAAGTACCGTTGGGAGCCGAGGTTCAAGACGATCTATAATGGAGGAAAGTGAACCAGGTACACCAAAGTTATTTGCCATACATGATCCACCCGTCATCTCCGAAGAACCATTTGATGATAGTACTTTTATGCTAACAACACAACATCCAACCGAAGTGATGGATGATGAAAAAAATCACCATCCAGTTTGTATTGATAACACAGACCCTACTATTTTGGACTTCATGTCAACAACAACTCCACAACAACCTAATACACAGAGCGAAGAGCGAGAATTTGTTATACCATCCGTTGTAAACTATGATGATGTTGATGATGATAATATGTCCGCAATTATAAAAAGTGTTGAAAATGAAATCGTTGTATCTGTGGATCCGGAAAAGAATATTGACGAAAATAGTGGTATGACTGAATCTGTCGAAGAACCTTCTTCAACTTTATTATTGGCATCAACTCCGCCTTCCGATTTTGCAACCCCCATGAATAATCCATTCGCACCAACAGGCGTTTCGGCATTTGCTCCACCACCACCGCCGCCGCCACCTCCACCACCACCTCCTCCTCCTCCTCCTCCTCCTCCTCCACCGCCACCCCCATTAGGAGGAGCCGCGACTCCCGAGCCCCCTTTCCTCGGTACAACAGGTCGGAAGCCTAGTGCTTTCCAATCCAAGCAAAAACTCAAATTTGTTGAATGGGAGAAAATGAACTTTTCAAATATCCAACAAACAATCTGGAACGATTTTGAAAAGGATATTGAGTATTCGATTGCCCAAGACACAAACTCCCATGATTCCATCATGGAATACCAGCTTGCAAAAGCGGGCGTCTTTGATGATGTTGAAATGACATTTGCACAGAAGCCAGCTGTAGAAATCAAGACAAAGAAAGCAAAAGAGGAAATTGTT
>VCJH01002442.1:7266-17594 GCA_024140565.1 Backusella australiensis | reverse complement strand
AAAAAAAAAACTGGTTGTAATGATTTAACTTGCTCACTTCTAATAGACATTTTTATAAAAAACATTACAAAGAAAATTCCGTTTGATAAGATTCGATATTATTTTCTCAGAATGGATCCTTATTTCCAGGATGAACAGATTATTTTGAATATGCTCAAGTATCTTCCGACAAAAGAAGAGGTCACTGAATTGGAAAAACATAATTCCATTATCGTTAATGATAAATTGGGAGAGCCTGAAAAGTTTTGTTTACAGGTATATGTCTCGAATTATTATTGTTTTTGTACAAGGTATGCTAATATTGTCTCTCTCCTTAGATGATGAATATTAAGAGATTAAAGGAGAGACTTGAATCATTGTTGTTTAAATCTACTTTTTGGGATAGATACAATTTACTTCATAAGGTAAAAAAACGGAGAAAACTAGCTTTAATTTAGCGAATTTGTGAATATTAATATGATTATTTAGCAAATGCAATCTGTTTATAATGCGTCATTGGCGCTAAAAGATGCAAAGCATTTTAAAGAACTTTTACATGTAAGTATCTTAAAAATACGTCAAAACCTCAAAATAATAATATGTCCTTTTATTTACACAGTTGGTCCTCTTATTGGGTAACTTTTTAAATGGAAACACATATCGTGGAGGTGCTTTTGGGATTAAAATTGCTAGCATTAATAAGGTAGTATACGATGATAGATGCCAATATATGACAAATACTAATCGTTGCACAAAAAAAGCTTATTGATACGAAAGGAACATCAAAATCAACCACGCTTTTACATTTCCTAGTCGATGCTGCAGAAAAAAACTTTCCAAATACAGTACTGTTCCTTGAAGAATTGGACGAGTGTGGACTTGCATCTAAAGGTATGTTTTTTTTTTTTCATCATTCATTACAGTCATAATTAAACACTTTTGAATAGTATCTCGAACAGAGATAACATTAGAATTCCAAACAATGGAAACCGAACTCAAAAAGCTCGAACAAGAACTCCAAGAAAATTATCCATTACCAGATACCGATCATGAATTACATAGCCCACGCGAGCTCGATCAGTTTACACCCATCATGCATCAGTTCTTTAAAGATGCCTCAGCCGAATTCAAACGTGTTTGTAACTTGTTTAATAAAATGGATGAATCATATGATCAGGTCGTCCTATTTTATGGTGAAGATCCAAAGAAAATGCAACCTGATGAATTTTTTGGTATTTTCCATTTATTCACAACTAGTTGGGAGGTAAGTTGAAAAAAAAAACATTTATGAGTTACTATGCTAATGGTGATTTATGTTATAGAAATGCTCGGCAGACTCAAAGGAAATTCGAATGAAACAAGAACGTTTAGAAAAGCAAAAGAAGCGAGACCATGACAGAAGGAAACGTTCCAGTAGTAATGCCGGATCATTAAAAGCTAAAGGAGTTGATAGTAAGCTGTGTTACTTTTTATGCATAATAATGATATATTAATTGATTATTTTTTATTAAAAAAGTTTCTGGAGACCAAGATAAAGCTATTCTACATAGTTTATTAGATAAACTAAAGAAAGATACATTGGATGTTAAAGTACGACGCAGAAGCCAGCAACAGCGAACTCGTCAACGTTCAACCAGTGTCAGCATGATGCAACAATCTTATTCCACACAAAATATTGATGCAATTTCCTTGCAAGCAAAAAGATTGCTTCGCTCTATCCAAGGTGAGCCCAGTTCCTCTCTATTGGATTCACCTGGTAGCCCTTCAACGTTCGAGTTTGGTCACAGCATCAGTACTACAACCCATCACCATCATCATCACCATCATCGACTCCCTGATATGCGAAGACGTATGAGTGCATCTGTAGCCATTCCACCTTCATTCAAAACGTTCTTTGAGCAAGAGGCTGTTGTCGAAAGTCCACTCAATACTTCTACACTAGGTTTACCACCTTCGATACCTGAAGAACAGCTAGGTTCTTCCAGAAGACGCCAGCGACCTCTCTCAGCCTCGATTGTCTTCCCTCAGGAGAGTCTATCTTCCTCCACTTCTACTACGCCAAAACAAGTTAGAGTAAGAAAAACGAGCAAACGCCCCATATTCGATCATACGCTACGCACCAGAGCAAGACGCATGAGTACTCGTTAGATGATGTTATTTTTAATTGCATATATATTTTTTCTATTTCTTCAATATCTATCGCATGTTGAATGTATACTTTAAAACAAAAAACATCACAAAAAAATAACAACTTCCTTAATTATACCTTTTTGTATATTAATTACCCTTTATTCTATTTACATCACGTACTATTTATAAAACATTGCAAAAAAATATTATTATTTATCACACATTATATTTCTATCTATACATATAAAGACTTTTTTTTCATCATCATCATCGTCATCATCATTTATTTTAAGAAAAATGTGATCAATAACATTTTGATATCAATACAAAGACTATTATACGGATAAAAAGCTTAAGAATAGTTTAAAGTCTTTAAGCAAAGAACATGCTGATAGCAAAGAAAGTAATACCATAGAGGGCCAGTTGTAAGGAACCAAAGCCTGAGACTAATGTAACAGCAGCGCTTGAGGAGCCTTGAGTACCAGTAGTAGCTGGTGCAGTATTGGTTGCAGAAGCAGCAGCATCCGAAGCCTTTCCGGCAAGAGAAGATAGCGGGTCTGAAGAGGCGCTACTCTGTGCACTGACAAGGACAATGATACAGAAGAAAGCAAATAGTAGAAGTGAGTTTTTGGCGTTCATTGTATTGATTTTTTGTAGTTGATTAAGAAGAAAGACGAATATGATGTTTACGTTAAAAAGGTGTTTATAAATATTTCTTGGGTTGATATATAAACAAATGATATCATAGTTATCAAATCGCACACACCTTAGCGGAGATTGTTTTCGTTCTAACGATAAGAAAATGTAATTGATGACATTGTACCAACAAACAAAAAAAAACACGATCACTGCTTTTAGTTTTTAATGCGTGTAACATTCTGTTTCTTTTTTTTCTGCAAAGAGACAATACATCCTAATCTTAATTAAGTACAGTTCTATTTTTTTTTGTTTTCATGCATTTTTACCTACTGCATTGAACTTTAATTAAATAAAAACACAGCAAATAAAAAAATGCTAAGAAAAACATGGGAAAAAAAAAGAAAAAGTAGGAAGTAAAATGTGTGAGTGTTGTGATGAATTTCTATGTGTTGTATTTTTTTCAAAAAGAGTGTAGGGGTATGCTAATGAAGACGAAAAGGTTACAAAAGTAGAACGGATATTGTAGTGATTACAAAAGCCATGAAATAATGAGTGGAAGAGATGGTAGAAGCTGCGTTCATGGCCTGTCCAAACACCCAGAATTGGGTACCATCCACTGGATGCGAGAAGAGGATGTTGACTCTGGTTTGTTTTCCCATCAAATCCTTGACTTTATATCCGGTATTGATCGCATTATCGACTACTGTTTTGTTCTCATTGTACCAATTGCCAGTATTATTGATGGCGAAATTTTCGGTAATTAAACTGGATACTTTCTTGATATATGTCGAAAGACTGGCAGGTGTGTAATTACTTTGACTCAAGTAAATAGCCATCGTTCCAGCAACGTCTATATTATAATACTGTTAGTCTTACTTTTTCTTTTACTCTCTTTGGTTTTGAAACCATTTTAAAGTACTTACGGGGTGCAGCCATGGAAGTTCCTGTTAATGTATGGGTGGCAGTATCTGAAGTTGGCCAAATGGACTTGATATTTGTTCCTGGCGCAAAACTTTAAAAAATTGAATAAGAAAACATAATAATTATTGTTAAATAATATTGAGAAAACTCACATATCAACACATTTTCCGAAGTTTGAATAGTAAGAAACAGAATCATCTTCATCAATGGCTCCTACAGTAATTGCTCCAGTGGCAGATCCAGGAGAGTACTTGCAGGCGTCTTCACCATAATTACCAGCTATCATGATTTATAGTTAGCGTCTTTTATTTGTTTTGAACTTTAATGTGAATAATTACCTGCTATAGAGAAGTGAATTCCATGAGAAATAGCTTGCTCAATTGCATCATTAGTAGCTTGACTATAAAAGGCACCAAGTGAAAGACTATTAAAAAAAAAAAACAGATAAGAATCAGTTAGTAAAATATACATCAATTAAAAAAAGTAATCATATAAATGAAAATAAAAACTGTGATATAAACTGTGATATAAACCCGTATATTACGTAAACACAATTATGATTACAAAGAGCGTTAAAGATAACTTACTTTACAACACTCTTCGCGTTAGTTTGCTTCAAATGTTGTTCAACAATCCATTGAAGACCAATTAAAAGATCAGATAGTTTGCCATTTCCTTCGTCGTCCAGTGTTTTTACTGAAACTATTTGAGCCTTTTTGGCAACACCGTATGTTGTTCCACAGCAAACACCAGCAACAAATGTACCGTGACCGTTGTTATCAGATGGATCGCTGACATCTCCAACTACCGTTTTTCCTATAGTAACTCGACCAGCGATATCTTGGTGATCTTCTCGAATGCCTGAATCCATTAAATAAACAGTGACACCTTCACCCTTTTTTGTACGTTATTACAGAAGTAAATAATAAAAAAATGGATTGCATAAAGTTTAATCTTACTTGACTGGAAGAAAATCGATATTGGTTATCTAATCCTTGGCGTTGATCAATTCTATCTAAACCCTATTTAGAATAATATTATGGTGTCAGATAAATATCTTCATTAGTTTTTACAAAATATATATATATATATATCTTCATTAGTTTCTTTTTATGGAATTATTACCCAACTTGGAGGACTAAGTTGAATAAACTCTTGCAAAGAAAATGATGTATCTTTAACCCAATAATGAACCGATTCAGACGAGTTTGAGTTCAGCATTTCTTCAACTGGTGAAGACTGAAATTTTGCTGAATACCATCTGAATTTTCCAATAGTATTGTATTCAACATTTGCGAATTTTTCGGACTTTGTGATTTTTTTAGTAGTGTTCGTTGATGTTGTTTGGTTAACTTGGTGAAATTTAAGTCGTTGGATTTGTTGACTGATGCTGATGGGTGTTACATCTTGCTTAAAGACAACGATGTAATCACCTGTATCTTTTAGTTCAGGAACTGCGGGACCGATATCTTCTTTGGCATGAATAAGACTAACATAAAATAATACAACACACGAGAATAAGAATAACCGAGACATATACAACATCTAATTGGTTATTCTTACAAAGAAAGAAGGGAAAGGGGGAGGGACGGAGTAAAAGGATAGGGTAACGAAATTAATGAAAGGAAAGGGGAAAAGAGGGAACGAATAATTTTTTTCTGCTTCCCTTCTTCTCGAGCGAAAAAAAAAATGTATATATATATAATAAAAAAAAGGAATGAGGCAGCGGTGATGAATGCGTAGAGAAAGAAAGGTGTTAGTACTTCTGGTCACAAAATTAATGATAGTGATAGTTAACGTCGCACGAAATGAAATTGGCAGACAGATTTACACCTTTCTCTAATTGGATGTGCAGTAGTCTCCGGTTGTTCTAGGCCAGCTCAGAGGATAAGATCGCTAATAGGTCCTTTTTCGTTTATATTCTATATACAAAGCTAATTTGCCCATAATCGCAAACTTTTAGAGTTCTATACAAATTCATGCTGATTATTATTTTTAATTACTATAGTGAGTATTAACTGACCAAATTATAATAAATAATATAAAAATTTGAAATATTTGTACAGCTGACCTGCATTTATAGAACTGAACCTACTAGAACATGAAAGATTTCCAAAACCAGAAAGTTGTTTTCTTTTAAAATGAAAGGGGTGCCAGTGCACCATCCATACATTGTGTTTTTTAATTAATTACAATAATAATATCATTTAATCATTATCTTTTTGCATAATTTGTAGCAAGCAATCTGGTGCAATGCTACGCTTGGACAATAAAACTTCTGTCTTCCACCATTACTTTCAACGACAATATCAAAAGTGTTACTTTTACCGCATTGTAAGGTCGATAAGAATAGAAATGGAATATGTATGCGGCCATTTAAATTTGTGAACTGTTGATTGCTATATTTGCTGTAAGCTACTTTTTCATTTTGATCTAAAAAAAATAAGGTAGTGACACCAATATTAAAATCGATGTAAGATGTCATGATTTTATCTTTATGAACACAAAGGCAGCACAATTTAAGTCAATTGATTGGCGATCTATTTTGAGCAAAAATACACATACATTAGGAACTGCTAAAGACCATTTATTCTTAAGGGCAAAAAAAGCACTAGCCAGATTAATTTAAAAGTGTAATTATAACTATTCGCTCCAAGAACTTTTAGTAACTCTTTAACCCCTTCTTGTAGAATGAAAGCAACTTATTATGGCTCAAAAGTCTTCTTATGAATACGATATTTGAGCTACTATGTATATTCTACAACATGAATTTAGCAGATACTTAATCGTAACTTAGAACAATTAAGAATTACTTATTTGTTCTAAAAACAGGTTGTATTTTCTAATAATTTCAGAAATGTTAACAATAAATTAAAGTGACAATACAAAATATACGAAAACGTGGCAGGGATCACTCAGGTCGAAACAAACACGATATCCCCGCTTACCATGGTGCCGGTTTATAACAATATTTAAGGAAATGTGCCAGACTTATCAAACGGTAGTTCAAAGTCATATATTAATTTTTGACACCATGTTTCTTCCCTTGAAACCAATTACTAAGTAATCGGATCGCGGCACTCATTCTTCCTTCCTTTTATTCTTTCCTATTAAGAAAAGAGATTGGCAAAGTCAATGTTTTACCTTTTTCCCAATTATAAAACATTACTTCAGCATTTTAATTTAAAACGATTGCATAATGCACTAGCCAGCTTTTACAAAAAAAAAACAAAAAAACAAGACAGTGACGAATAATGGCAAACTTTATAAAATGGATGATTGTATATCCCCCCACGATAAGTGTAATTAAAGAATACTTAAAACAACTTATCGAATGATAATCTCGCCATTTTGAAGGCCGAAAGATCGTATGGGGTAGATCTAACACTAAATAATGACGGGCACAAAAACCTGAGAAGAATACAAACCTCCTTTTAAAAGAAGCAACAATAGTAGTTAATAACAAAAAGTAAAGTAGATATACCACTTTTTTTTTGCTTTTGTTTCTAAGTAGATAGATGTTGCTATTGTTTTAAATGAATTAAAGGCATATTTTGTCGTATTTCTTTTTTTTTTACTTTTTCTTTTTGCTTGCTTTTTTTTATTTCAATAATTAAGAACTAACATATAAATAATAGAAATAACCAGATAATAAAATGAAATCGTTGATCATAGTAAATCTGTTTCTATAATTCAATCCCAATTATGGTTTTCAAGATACTACTCTCTTTCATCTAAATATGAAACATTTGCTAATCTGTTATAGTACAATGAAGAGACAAAAAATCTATACTGCCTTGTCAGTTTCATTTTGATCATATTCTTCTTTTTTTTAGTATCTCTCTTTTTTTCGTATTTTTTACTTTGTCTATGTTAATTCTTTTTGAAAAAGAAATCTCTTTGTGATATATCTAATATTTTATTATAAAAAATGATGCAGCCTAGTATTGTTTATTCTATTCATAACTTGAAGCTAAAAACGAAGACGAAATCGCTTTTCAACTGGGCGAGCCTATACTTATTCTCGAAAGAGATGATCAATTCATGGATGGTTGGTGGTAGGTAAAATAATTTTATCTCTACTCCTTTATCAAGTATTAAACATTATCGTTATAAGGGCCGCAATATACACGGACAAATTGGGCTATTTCCGATGAACTATACTTCTTCAGAAAAACCCAATCTTTCAAGAATAAATTTCTATAGAAGAGAATATAATGATCGAGTAAATAGCATTGAAGCATACCTCCACACTTCAGGCTCAACGTTTTCATCCGGTATAACAGACTCAATCCAGATACCTTTTCTAGCGTCGACAGTATAGCCTCGAACTCTCCTTTACTCCCCAAGCAACAATGTAAGTATGAATCACAGAAATAACTACTTTGATATATATCAGCAACGTTAGTTTAACTCAAATCAATATAGTAGGATTTCTCTCTGAAGAGACCCATTACAACTTTCCACTTAGGCCAAGTTTTTTTCGCTCCCATAATAACCTTACTACAACTCTGACTAGTTCCACTATTTTTAACCCAAGATCTACCACTAGTTCCAGCCAAACAAGCTTACTAAAACAAGAAAATAGCATCGATTCATTTGATTCAATTTATGATGGTCTCTATAGATGTAATAGTACAAAGATCGATTCTCCGGGACTTGAAGGCTGGATGTACAAACAAAGTCAACGGTTTAAAACTTGGAACGAACGTTGGTTTACTCCCCGAGATTTTAATCTTATTTACTTTAAGAATTCAAAGGTACAAAAAAAAAATAGAAAAATAAAATGCTAGATGAATTAATTTCCTATTACAGGAGACTATGTCGTATTTTGACTTCTATCAAGATACCTTTTATACTTCCGACCTGATCTTCTTACTACTTGTATTACATAATATATCTTGTGTTACTTACTTTCGTATACATTCTTACTTTTCCTATTTACGATGAGCTCTCTCTCACTTTCTTCATTAATAAACGAGAACAAGAGACTCACTTCTTAACTTTTGTTTATTTCTATTCGATCTGTACCGCTAAATCTCATAGACTAAACCCAAAGGAATCATTCGTCTAGATGGCTATAAGGTCATTTCAGACACCATCAGCCCCAGTAGTAAAAAATACAGCTTCAGACTTCACCATGAGCGCGACAAAGATTTTGAATTTTATACAGAAGACTTGAATAATATGAGAAAATGGATACAGGCTCTGATGAAGACGACAATTAATAGAAATGTACACAATAAAGTATATGATATTACCTGATATTTAATTCATTAGAACTTATTTTGTGATTTTGCCTAACAGTGCCTGTTGTTTCTTCGAGTAATCAGTATACTGTTCCCTTGGATATTGCTCAACAAATGAAGCCTCGCCCTCCTTCAATGATTATGTATAAATAAAAAAATACCGAAAAAAAACCATATTCCCTGTCACCTTTGGTTCAGACAAAAGAACTTGATGAAACCTTACTATGGATGGAGTACCCATATACCTCTGAGGATCAACCCCAAAGCCTGATTATTAAATCCTATTTTTCTTCTTTTGACGAACCAGAAAAAGAAGAAGCAGAATCATTTTATGAGCAAACGGTACCCCAAAAGAGTGATCATACCGATGTATTAAGTGCTGGTCAATGGTACGAAGACCATTTACTTGAATGGGTAAACCTTCATTTGGAATACAACATTGACAATCTCTCTCAGTCGTTTTGCTCTGGGGAAACATTACTTGAGATTCTGGAGTCCGTTTCCGGAGAAGTCATTAACTGTACTATTAAAGGTCCTTCTAAAAGCATGGATATGCTTGATAAGATTGTTGTGACCTTTAAATTTATGAGCCAAATTCGAATCGAAGAAAATGGCTTTACGATCAAAGGTAACACTTTCTCCATTACTTATAGTTTTCGTTAGTGATTATTTAGTAATCAATTATTTATAACACCTTTATCATTAGATATTTTCAGTGGCAACAAAGACAATATTATTACTATGTTGATCGCCATTAAGGATTGGTCAGAAACATTGTAACAAGTTATTGTGTAGCTCTGGTTCACTGCCAACATCTGTATATAAATATATAAATTATTCTTTTTATGTTTCCCTTCGCTTTCAGCTTTCACATCAATAAATTGCATATGTATTTTTGAATGGGTTGACATATTCTAAAGGCTTTTGATGGATCATGGCTGTCAACCGCTTTTCAAGAAATCAAAGTCTGTTAGCTGTGTTCGCTGACTCAAACACCCATTCCTTTATATAATGTTATAAAAATGAATGTGTATTTTGTAGTTATATAAGAGACTTTATTTTATTTTTTATGGTCATTATACTTCACTTTCAACTAAAAAATGCACCAAATATACTATTCCTGTGCTATTTCCAGAAACTCCATTTTAGCAGGCCTTCACTTAGTTGCGGGGTTATTGCGTAGTTTGAATTAATAGGAGGCAGCAGTTTGCCACGTTGTGCTTCATCGACATTTTTGTTTTTGACATGTCAATCACCATATGTAGGACAAAAATAACGTTAGAGTACACATCGCAATCAATGGCAGCCATTACTAAACAAAACTTTTTTTTGATATAAGTATATCGAAAACTACCTTTGTCGATTAAAAAAGAGTGAAAATCTTTGATGTCTGAAAACGGTCACGGATCG
>VCJH01002441.1:4616-18195 GCA_024140565.1 Backusella australiensis | reverse complement strand
TAAAAAAAAAAAAAAAAAAAAAAAAAACTCTTTGTTAACATATCCTAGAAAAAAAAATTATATATATCCTTGAAAAATCTGTACCTGAATGCAGGAATTATCTATCAAGTTTTTTTTTTGTTCGGCAAAGATCAAATCTAAAACGCGTTTCGTACTACTTTAATTTAGTATTGTCTCTGACTCATTAATTGTAACTGTGTGCTTCTCACATGGTACAAAACCGATTATCTTTTTCTCTTCCTTGACATTCATTTATTCCCGTTAGACCATAACATGAAAACGTAAAAAAAAAAAAAAACATGAATGGAATGAATCGAACAATATGTTTGACATCTTTCACTTTCTTTTGAGAGTGATTTCACGGGACATCACGACAACTGAAATGATTGGATCTTCCATTTTTAAGATTAAAAACACGCAGTGCCACCTTTTGTCGTACAATGACAAAGGATTTACCCTCGCACTTTTAGGTCATAGTTAGTCATTCGTATCGAATGATTGGTAAAAGATTTGAAAATAAAAAACATATCGTATAGGCTTGCGACCAAAGTTATGTTGGAAAGGCTGTTTGAGTTTGTAAATTTCATTTTAAGCCTAAAAACTAAACGAATTCAAATTATTAAAAAAAATTAGTGCATGCATTTGCCAAGAGAAGCCCCCTTCCAATGGTAAAACATTCTCTTTTTATTTTGATTCTTTGGAGAAAAAAAGGGAATAACCAAATATTAGCTCATTTAACGGGACCGATTTACCTTATCAAAAAAAAAGAAAAGGCGCATTATCCAGTTTTTCTTTTTTTTTCTCACTCCAAACATCTCTGACTTATTGTCGCTATTAAACGTGGAGTTTTTTTTTTTTAATAGCGACATCGGTAGTCTAGTGTATTACATTTTGGATTTGCAATACTATTATCGATGTAAACATGAATAGAATGGGTAAACATGATCATCAATTGACATGTTTGTAGAGGTTGGAGAATAGACACATCTAATCTTCTCAATTGATCTTTTTTAGAGTTTACAAAACATTTTTAGCACCATTGGTGATAATAAAAAAAAGACTAAAAGTAATAAACTATGAGAAACCAATTGTAAATCAATTGAACAGATATAAAACCTATAAAAACATACACTTGTTCTACAAGGTCATTGCTAATACTTTATCTAAAATGTTAAACTTTTTTTTGTATTGTAGTGTGACTTTATTAACCATTTTTCTAAAATGTTAAACTATAAATATAATGTGAAGTGTTTACCATTTAAATACCGACCATTAGTATCAAACGTCAAATCATTGTCAAAGAAGACCCTGGCCCCTTTTTTTTTGGGTAAAACCGATATTTGTTAAAATCCACCAATCACATCTTATATTTTTTTTATTTCATTTTCAATATCCATTGGTTAAAGCAAATCTTTTAAGATAGAAGAATCTTTGAAGATAAACAAAGAGGTTTGTAAGTAAATTCTTCGTATCACTTGATACATTTAAGCCCTTTTCCTTCTACAAAAAGGGGATAAAACCTCTTTTTTTAAAGTTGTTCTTTCTTCTATTTCAAGGTGATACAACTCTATTCCGAACAAAGAGAACTTTTCGATGGAAAAAAAAATTGTAAAGTTAATAGTTTGAATTTAAATGTGTCATTTTTAAAGGTTTTCAAAACTTTAAAAGATTTAATAACACCTTGCCCTTTCTTTTTCAATCGAGTTTAACTAATTGAGTGTAGCTTCTACTAATTCTGCACTAACCATTTTGCAAAAAAGGATATAAAGACTATTGATGCAGAATTTGGTTTTCCTTTCTAAATTTATGGAGAATTTACTTTGATGGAATAGTCTTGTATCCTCACCTTTTTAGAGGTGTGAAAAAACAGGGATCCAATAAAATACAAATAGTGTACACTGATAAAGAAATGGAATATTAAAATATTTAAGATGTAAAATATAGTTTGACTTTGAATCATGGTAGAACAAGAATCAATTTAGAAGTACTATGTTTTCTTTTTAATAAACTTGAAAGACGATAGTGGATCGGATTTCAAATCGTAGGTGATTAACAGAGGAGGTGGAATTAAATTGTGATAACCACTTATGTATGATAAAATCCCATTTCCCAGCGTTATAAATCTAGGTAGAAACGTAATTCGATAATGAAATGTTCTATAGTGAGTATTTTAGAATTTTATTTATTCAGATGCTATTCATGTAATTGATTCGCGAGATGTCAACTTCCATGTTTGAAAATGTTAAAAAAGGAGGAATAAATACGAGAAAATGTATTTCAACTTCGAAGCTTGGCTACAGCCGATTTGACCAAGTACACTACTCTTGTTGATGTTGTTGAAAAGCGATTTAGATGTAGTAAATTAAAAAAGGCAATACCATTAAAAAAGGGAGTTGTATCAAAAAGTTCATTTAAAGATATTTATTAGATATTTAAATCTGAAATATTAATCAGTAAGTTCGTTTTTGGCACGTTTACATCCGCAGCTAAGAGCATTTCTAAAGTGATATTGAGACCTTTCTTGATCTTGAGGAACACCTTGTCCACTTCTGCACATCAGGCCTAGGTAGTAATAGCTTTCACCTTTTATTTCAGAAAGATCCATTGTGCGATACACTACTGTAGTTTGAGAATCACCTCCATTAGTATTATATTGGGTAGAGA
The DNA here is from genome assembly GCA_024140565.1 of Backusella australiensis. Classification (NCBI taxonomy): domain Eukaryota; kingdom Fungi; phylum Mucoromycota; class Mucoromycetes; order Mucorales; family Backusellaceae; genus Backusella; species Backusella australiensis. The sequence goes on along the minus strand of VCJH01002441.1, from coordinate 15,531 downwards.
CATACGGCATTTCTAATTCTTCTGCCCGGCCATATGTGGTTCGTACAAATAAACTAAAAGCTTTTTTGTAATCAACTGAAAAACCTTTTCCATAGTAATACATCAAGCCCAGGCGATGGCGCCCAATAGGACTGTAGTTATCCGCAGCTTTTTGATAATATTCTACAGCTTTCTGATAGTCTTGCTCCACGCCATCACCATATTCATAGAGGAGACCCAAACCTGATTGTACTTGTGCCTTCATTTCGTTGTATACACGTTGATCTAACTTTCTAAAACCCAGTTTTTTTATTTTCCTATACAATGCCAACGCCAACGAATAGCTTTGCATTTCTTCGGATGTACGATGTAATGGAACAATCCGTTCTACATCTCGGATATTGTCATTTTCCACAGATTGAAGGCGTGTTTCACCTTTTTTGCTACATTGATCGGTACCATAGCAGCAATGATACATTTTTGCCAATAGGAGGATAGCCTCTGAGTTATTCTTTTCGGCAGCCTTTTTTAAAAACTTGAATGCCTTCGAGTAGTCCTTTTCAATTACAGCTTTTTGACTAGAATCATATCCATCGTTATAATATCTAGTAATGTAGTTTTCCCTTCCCTGCTCTAAACCACCAAAGAAAAGTGCTCCCAACTCAAATAGTTGTTCTCTATCAATCTGATTCAAAAATTCGTCGTTTTCCCCAAGTGCCTCCAAAATATAACGTGTTTTAATGGAGCCAAGATCAGACAATAATAATGATAGAATGTGCCGGTTTGTCAAGACATAATCGGTGTATTTTTTCCAAAAATATTCCCCAGCCTTCTTCAAGTCTTGGTCAGTTCCATATCCAAAGGCATAAAGAATACCTAATTTGTAGTTTAAACTGCCATAATCAAAATGGTTATACTCTTTGCGTAAACGGAAATACCCATGAGATGCTAATGATAAATTTCGGAAAAGTCTTACGTAAAAGAAGTCTTCATATGGTTTGTCGTTGTACATAGCGTGAATTTGTGTACTGACGTTGTCGTATCCTTGAATATAAGCTTTCGTATACCATTTGAGGGTTCCTAGTAAATTTTTTGGGACAAGCTCTCCCTTTTCATACAATTGTCCAAGTGAGCACTGGTATTCTGGATTGCCAAGTTTTGCTGAAAGTGTATAATATTCAATTGCTTTTTCTGGATTGATTCCGGCACCATTTTCATGATGATATATATGACCCAGTCGATAATAAGCATCACCATTCCCCAATTCGCTGGCCTGTTCGTATAGATGAATTGCCTTTTGATAATCTTGACAAGTTCCCAGACCCTTTTCATATAGTAGCCCAAGGTGATACATCGCTTCTCTGTGAGAATCCTTTGCAGCCATTGAATACCAGGTGACAGCCTCCATATATTTTGGCTCCGAGGTGTTATATTCATATGCAAATCCAAGTTTGAATTGGGCCTCAGTATCTCCATGTTCTGCAACATATTTACACATTGAAATCGAGCCCTGGTACTCTCGTGATGAAGGGTTCAAAGTATTTACTTCTGTAGTCTTACTCAAATGAGTTATCTTGGCTTCTAAGGTGATATTCAGGGCTTCATACGCTTCTACATGACCCATACTTACAGCCTTCTTATAAAATGCATATGCTTTTAGATAGTCGAGTTCAACACCGTTGCCATACTGGTAAAACTGACCAAGTCGGTAGCAGGCTTCTTCATGCTCTTTTTCAGCTGCCTTGTGATACATCTTTGCTGCCATTGAATAATCTCGTTTGACACCTCTTCCTTTTTCGTAAAAGATACCACATCTGTAGTAGGCGTCTGTCACTCCAATATCTGCCGCACGACTGAGCCATTTCAAAGCATTTGCATATTGGTTTTTGTTCTCGTACCATAGTCCAATTTGATATTGTAACTGAGTATAACCTTTTTTTGTTGCTTTTTTCAGCATGCTAATTTTGAGGTCTCCAGAGTTTTGTAGCTGTAGATAGTTGTCGGTTAGCTCATCAAAGTAGAAACGTTTATTGAACGTAGTTTCAGCGGTTGTTAGCATTTTTCTTGCTTCTTGGTGACCCATCATCGATGCCTTTGTAAAGTAGTGATATGCTTTTAACAGGTCTTTAGTAACACCATACCCATGCAAATACATACATGCGAGCTTGTGATTAGCATCACTATGTCCATGTAAAGAAGCCCTTTTGTAATATTCTCTCGCAATCGAATTATCTTTGATTTTGATGTCCATCTTGTCGTGCATAATACCGAGACGATAATCTGCTCTAAAATCACCTATTTCTGAAGCAGCCTTGTACCATCCTCTGGCTTTCGAGCCATCTGTATCTAAAATATTATAAAGTCTATATGCTCTTTTAAATTCGTATGCGTTGCTAATGTTATACTGTAAATTTTCTATTCCCCTCTTTGTAACCTCTATAAGCATTTCTAGTATTTTGGAGTAATCGGCTATCGGTATACTATGCGTATTGAGAGATTGAACTAAATCTTGAACAAATAGACTTTTCTGAGTTTCTGCCAGTTTAAACAAACTGTAAGCCTTAACGTAATCTTGATCGACGCCATCGCCCTCTAGGTATTTGGCTGCCAGTTGATATTGAGCTTTTTTACTGCCTGCATCAGCTGCCATGGTAATATATTCAATCTCATTTTGTCTGAATTGAAGTACGTCATCCCTTTCCTTGACCAGGCGAGCCATTTTCAATTGAGCAAATATAGAACCATTTTTTGCAGCAAATTCCATCAATTCCAAACCTCGTATCTCGTTTTTGTCTACTTCATATTGTCCTTCAAGGTAGATTTCACCAAGTTTGCGGCATGCACGAACATTTCTCTGTTTTGCTGACTGATGATATAACTCGACAGCCTCCTTTTCATCCTGACGTAGACCTCTACCTTGAGTTCTTAATCTAGCTAGACTGTACTGAGCATCACTATTCCCTTGATCTGCTGCCCAAATGAACCATTTGCTTGCCTCCAGTGGATCTTTACGAACACCAATCCCCTTATTATACATCACGCCTATTTTACGTCTAACAACAGCATCTTTTTGTCTGGCTAGTGTTTTGTACCGTATCCATGCTTTGTGATAATCTTGTTCTACAGAGTCACCCTTTTTATACATTTCAGCGATCATCAGCTGAGCATCCCTATGTTTAGCATTTGCGGCATTCTTGATCCATTTCATTCCAGTGTCTTCATCTTGTACAAGGTCATTGCCTCCCTTTAAATATTTGAGACCAATTTCATACATTGCCTGTCCATCACCAATAAGAGCACGCTTGGCAAGTTCATTTAATTTTCTGAGACTGGGTAAATCTTCTACTTTGGAAAGATCTGCAGATAGCTTTGTGCATAGCCTGCTATTTATTGAAGGCTCTATCAGGTATTCCAACATGTCGTCATCAAGTTGAACATTGTCAAGCATGCCTCGCTGGTGTAGCTGAGATAGACAGTTTTGTGCTACAATGTTGCCCTGTCGAGCTGCTAGTGTGTACCAGTGAGCTGCCATCTGTAGATCCTGCTTGATATAGTCACCTTTACGATATAGTTTTCCGAGAGTTACCATTGCCTCAGAGTCACCAGCTTCAGCCGCTTTGGTAAACCAAAAATGTGCGACACCGTAATCTGTATCGGTAGCTAGCCCTTTTAGATAGAAGTAAGCCAAAGATCTTTGGGCTATTCTATGTCCACCTTTAGCTGATTTTGTGAGCCATTTAAAGGCATACCGATAGTTGAATTTCATGTTTGTATGTTTACGATAGAGATCACCAAGGTTATACTGTGCATCAGTGTTTCCTTGATTGGCTGCCAACGTATAGTATTCAAAAGCCCATCTAGTGCATTTCTTGACGCTATAACCATGTTGGTAAAAAAAGGCCAAATTCAGCTGAATATAAGGATCCTCCTGATTAGATGACTGATAGATCTTGAATTGTTCAGTATAGTGGCTAATAGCACCATTCAAAATTGATTTTTTCTGTTCTAGTCGGTATTCATTCAGCTCCCTGATATTATTCTTTTTCTTGAAATCATCATCTGCCCATTCTTCTTCTTCAAAGTTCAATTGACCACGACAGTGCATTTTGATATCCTCTTGATAAAGGTTGTGTATTCTGATCAAAGCCTTTTTGTATCCTTGGATGGCAGCCTTTGTGTACCATGTATAGGCGTCGGAAGAGCTTTTGGAAGTACCATGGCCAAGTGCGTAAAGATTTCCCAACTTAAACTGTGCCTCCATACTTCCTTGTTCTGCAGAGCGATAAATCTGGGCAAACACTATTTCGAAATCGTCTCCAATTAGAGTTGCGCTATAATATGTTTTCTCACACTGTAACTGATCCAGCGCATCTCCTGTATCTGCTTCTATAGCAATCTCAGCAGGAAAGTTGCTTCTTTTACCTAATACATTCATTACTGGTTATTCATACTTGCTTAAAGAAGTTGGGGGGTTCATGTTAAAAAATCGAAAATAAAACTTACTTTCTCTTTTTTGAGGATTCGTCGCTTCTATTATAAAAGGAGAGAAATCATGAGAAGACATATTGAAAAATCACTTCAGTTCGCTCTTCTTTAAAGAAAATTTATCTTTCCAATCTAATTCTATACTTAAATTATATATTAGGAAACACAGTTTAAGTTTTCATAGATAACTAAAAAAACATACATTAAACGTACAAGAAATAAAGGTGGAAGAGCTGTGAAATAAAAAAGTTCACACCGAGCCCCACAATTTATATCGGGTTGTGCAAATGATTTACTTTTTAAGTATATTGATTGGCTTAGGTTTAATGTGATAACATTTGCTTTATAGATCTATACTTTATTTCAAGAAGAATGGAGCTTGAATATGGATAGTAAAAGAGTAATGATTAGTATTGTACATGGTTGGTAATTACGTAAAATTGAATCTTGATAAATCAAAACTCTATCAAGTCTTTTTTTAAAAAAAAAAAATGTTAAGGTTCTGAATAAACTAATGTAACACATTAATCGTGAATATAAAACAGGGACTTTACCACCAGTTTTACATTGATAATAGCTAATATCAAACACTTGGATACACAAATTACTTCATCCATTGCTTATTGCTTTTCCTACTGCTTTCATTAAATGAATTGAACAGTATATGAATTCAGTTAGATTCTAATTAAGGAAGCACAAGTTCTTCATACAGCGCTATTCTTGTTACTGAAAATTTTCTGACGGGGAGTAAAAAAAGTGCACTATTTCCTTTTATATTCAAGCACCCATCAAACATTTTTCTGTTTCTAACAAAATGCTTTTTTATATCAGGGCAAGATCAGATAATAAAGTAGCTCGTACCCTTTGGTGTTATATTGCTGAAAAGTTGGTATGTATGTATCTATCAATTAAGTTGAATTGCTTTTAAACTCCATCTTTCAGAAATGAATATAAGTACACACTCAAGCATACTGGAATGATTGAGGTGCAATAAGTCGACCTTGATATTGGTATGCTTTATGACAAGTACTTTTGTATTTTAGCATCAAGTACAACTAAAATGCAGACGAAGAAAATACCACCAGACACCATCGTCGTATTTAACTAGGAGTATCAGTAAACCATTTAATCATATTTTGATTCTCAATTGTTTTCTAGAAGGATTCACAACAAATCAAAAGATGCCAATTTTGGACTTACATAATATAAAAGCCACCATTTCTTAAGCCCCTTCAAATCGTTGTCTTTTTTTTTGTCTTTTCATCAATATGGACAGTCTCCCTCTAGAAATACTCCTAAATATATTCACTTTCCTCACTTTGGACGAAAGAACAACGTGTCTACGTATTTGTCGCAGTTGGTGGAACGTTCTGGATAAATACTGCTTGTTTTACGATGTTGAGATTCACAAGAATGAGGATCAATTTACAAAGTTGATGGAAGTAATGGAACAGTCGCCTCGATATGCAGTACAAGTAGAGGAATTAGAGCTCTTTTCCTCCCTTCCCTCTGATTTTAATAAGCGAAAACTATACAGCGTCTTTCCCAATGTTCGATCACTCAGAGTGGATTACCGCCTTCAAATACAGAACCAGGTCCAATACTTCGAGGAACCTTTATCCATCGTGCATTCAACACCAAAAATTCGAAACCTTATTGATGGTGGCTATTGCGAGTTAGCTTCCCAAATGTTCTAGTCAAACTTATGTGGTCGTCTTGAAGAACTTGACCTGAATTTTAAGTGGGCAAATAGTAGTAATCGCACCTTTCTAACTCAGTTGAAACACGCCCCAGCTTTAAGAAAACTTAAAATCATGAATCTAGAAATTGGATTAAACGATTTAGAGGATTTGCATAACAATGTACCTACCCTTCAAGACTATTTGATAGAATGCGATACTTTATTAGCAAGCGAAATGCCAGACAGCATTGTCCCTTTGCCTTCTATGAAACATTTTCAGTTAAACATCCACCAAGTAGAGAATATCGATACGCATATTGCAGTTTACAAATACATGACGAAAAAATACATCAATGCAAAGGGAGGTAGATGCCTTGATTTTTTGATAGACGAATATACACCCAGTGATGCAAAGATGATTTATGACAGTGCTGTATTCGACTATTTACGACTTTTTGCACCAAAGAGTCCAGACTTTCATATTGCATGTGTGCCAGAAGGTATCAATATATTCCCAACTCTGGATGATGTTGATTGTCAGTTCGAAAAAATGCATGCCAGTACCTGTAGAAGTGATCCCTTCATTCAAGATCTTGTTCAGTCAAAACAGTCGAAATCTATAAAAGTGCTTGATCTCACTAACATGCTGCTCGAGCCGCCAGATATCCTGAAACACTTCACAGCGCTTACTACTTTTTGCCTGTATATTTTCGATAGCAGTGATGTCCCAGACACAGTAAACATAACCGATTATTTGAATGTATTGCCAAAGACCGTTACAACATTTAAAGTCAGGTGTCCTTCTCTGACATGTGTTCCCTTCAATACAAGAGTGAGTTTTATCGAGATATTAGAAATCAACTGCGCTCTATACCTTACAAAAGAACTTGGTGATATTATTACATCTTGCTTCCCCAAACTGGTTGGATTGGAACTTTCAGGGAAAGTGTCGGGTAATATAGACATCGTACTTAACAATGATTCGCTGAAAAAAGTGCTATTTTTAAGCATGAGAGGAAAGTACGGCTTCTCTTTCAAATCGGGGATTCAAGCCGATCCGCATCATTACCTTTGCAAAGACGACAAGATAATTGCTTCAAGCTATGACGATATAAAAGGGCTATCCAACCTATCGTTTACTTCATTTAAAGAGAAAAAACTGAATACAATTGATTGTATCGAAATATCCCCACTAAAAGCAATTATTTAAATCTTTTGGAAATATAACGTGTACCATTACATCTCTAGCATCAATATGAAATGATTATTTCCCAATAAAACAAACGTTTACAACAGCAATTATAGTTACTAATATATGTATTCAGCGATGATTATAATCTAAAATAAAAGGGGACAGTGCTTTGAATCAAAGATGGTGTGTCTTGTGATCACCAATACAAATATGGCCTAGTCTGAGTCAAAAAATAGACTGCCTATTTTTGAAGTCTTGTTTTTTTTGCCAAAAATAAAAGTTGATAGCTTTTCTTTCTTTTCATCATCATGGATAAACTTCCTCCAGAAATACTCCAAAATATATTTACTTTTCTTACTTTGGGTGAAAGAGTAGAGTGCCTACGTGTTTGCCGTACTTGGTGGAGAGTACTGGATAAATACTGCTTGTTTTACAACGTTGAGATTGACGAGAATGAGGATCAATTCAAAAAGTTGATGACAGTAATGGAACAATCGCCTCGACATGCAGCACAAGTACAGGAATTAGAGCTCTTTTCCTCCGTTCCCGCTATTTTTAATAAACGAAATCTATGCATCGTGTTCCCCAATGCACGAATACTCAAAGTGAAGTACCCTCGTATGTTGAATAACCCAATCAAACACTTCAAGGAACCTTTGGCCATTACGCACTCAACACCAAAAATGCAAGACCTTTCTGATGGAGGCTTTTGTGAATTAGCTTGCCAAATGCTCTCCTCAAGCTTGTGCGGGCTTCTTGAAAAACTCGAATTGAATTTCTCATTTTCGGATAACAATGCTCATACCTTTCTGGCAAAATTTAAAGACCACCTTCCAGTTTTAAAAAATCTTAGAATCGCGAATATAAACATGGGAATAAACGATTTGGAGGATTTACATAACAATTTACCCGCCCTTCAACACTACTGGATACAATGCAGAGCTATATTAGCAAGCAAAATGCAAGACAACATTGCGCCTTTGCCTACTATGGAATATTTTCAGTTAAACATCCACCAAGTAGAGAATATCGATACGCATATTGCTCTTTACAAATACATGACTAAAAAATACGTCAATGCAGTGGAAGGCAGATGTCTCGATGACGTAATTGATCAGTATACATCCAGCGATACAAAGTTTATCTATGACAGTGCTGCTTTTGACTTTTTACGAGTTATTGCAGCAAAGAGTTCACATCTTGCTGTTTCCTCTGTGCCCAACGGTATCAATATTTTCAAAGTATTTGATGCTATCGATTGTCAATTCGAAAAAATGCATGCCAGTGATTGTACCGGCGATAATTTTATTCCAGATCTTGTTCAGTCGAAGCAGTCGAAATCTATAAAAGAGCTTGATCTCATTAACACGCTGCCCAAGTCGCCAGATATCCTTCAATACTTTACAGCACTTACTACTTTTACTTTGATTATTTTCCAAAATAGTGGACCCCGAAGCACCATAAACCTTACCGACTATTTGAATCTATTACCAGAGACTGTGAAATACTTTACCTTGGGCTGTTCTGATATGACATGTGTACCATTCAATACCAACATGAGTTTTATCGAGAGACTAGAAATCAACCTTGATCGACTTACAAAACCACTTGGTGAAATTATTTCAACTTGCTTTCCCAAATTGGTTGGATTGAACATTTCAGGAAGAGTGTCAGAGAATGTAAATATTGCACTTCACAATGACTCACTGGAAACCATTTTATTTATAAACATGGAAGGAAAGTATGGCTTCTCCTTCAAATCAGCAATTCAAACAATAGCAAAGCATTATCTTTGTCAAGACGAGCAAGTCACTCCTTCAACATACGAAGAAATAGAAACACTGCCTAATTTATCATTTACTTCATATAAAGATAAAGTCCTGGATATATCTGATTGTATCGAAATTTCTTAATCATCCTGGACATTCATTTAATTCTCTTTAATAAAGCGTTAGCATACAACTTACATCTTTCATCTGAAGTGTGTCTATATTTCACCTTTATTCCTTTATAAAACGAAATACAATTATCGTTTATAGTGCTGCTATTGATTCTGTTCTACTCAATGTTGATTGAATTATACGAAACATAAATTACTATTAATCTAAGGTGAATGGTGGAGTATATAAAGTCTATTTGGCCATGTAAACTACTCTCGCTGTACAGCACTTAACACCTGTTTTCGAATGTGATGAGTTAAAAAGGAAATTATATCAAAATGTTCATCTTATTAAAAGATACATTTATTAAGTATTTAAATTTAAAATATTAATCAACAACTTCGTGTTTAGCACGTTTACATCCGTAGATAAGAGCAACTTTAAAGTGGTCTTGAGACATTCTTTGATCTTGAGGAACGCCCTGTCCATATTTATACATCAGACCTAGGTAGTAGTGATTTTCACCTCGTACTCCATTCTCATACTTTAAGTCATATATCGTATTATTTTGAGAGTGGCTAGTATTATGAAAAAGTCTGGTACGCGAACTACTTTTACCACTTCTTTTTGTTCTTTTAAGCTCCCCGAGTTTTTCGGATTTTATAAAATAAACAAAAGATTTTTTGTAATCAATTGAAACACCTTTTCCATAGTAATGCATTAAAGCTAATCGATGCAGCCCAAGTAGATTGCCATTATCCGCAGCTTTTTCATAATACTCCAGACCTTTCTGATAATCTTGGTAAATATCGCCGCCGTAATCATAAAGGAGACCCAGACCCAATTGAACTTGTCCATTGATTTTTTTACGGTTATCATCGTTTAAGTCGTCAGTAAGCCCCTCTTCTAAGTACTTGTACAGTTTAAATGCCAGTGAAAGGTTTTGCATTTTTCAGATGTACAATAGACGTTGAAACTTCGTTTCACATATTCGATATTGTCAGCTGCTGCAGATTGAAGTTGTCTTTCATCTTTTCCACTGCCTTGATCAATATAATAACAATAATGATACATGATTCCCAGCTGGAGTATGGCGTTTGAGTTATTCTTTTCAGCTGCCTTTTTTAAAAATTTGAATGCCTTCGAGTAGTCCTTTTCAATCACAATGTCTTCGCCGATATTATCCCTATCCTGATTATCAGTAGTAATGCATCTATCCCTTGTCTTTAATGTACCCTCAAAGAAAAACATCCCAAGTTCAAATAGATGATCTCCAGTAATTTGGCCTAAAAGTGCTTCATCTTCATCGAGTGTTTTCAGAATACCAAGTGTTTTCCTGGAGTCAGGTCCAAACCACAAAAATGAGATATAGTCGGTTTTAAAGGCATAGTCAGAGTATTCTTTCGAAAAATAATTCCACGCCTTCTGCAAGTCTTTTTTAGTTCCATATCCCAAAGGAAATTGATAGCTTGAAGGAAGCCCTCCGAAATGCTCCTCCTAACTTAGGTTCCTCTGGAGCTCCCAAAACTAGGGATGAGCAACTCATGATAAATAAACAAACTAGATGTACTAATACCATACTTAATAATATTATTATTTGTAGGGATGAATCACCGGCTCCTATCGATTTAATCAGGAGTTTAATTCTGATAAAGGGTCTAGCAGAAAAAGGCGTTCCCAACAAGTACCCAATGCTAA
>VCJH01002439.1:39542-53055 GCA_024140565.1 Backusella australiensis | reverse complement strand
TTAAAAAAAAAAAAAAAAAAAAAAAAAAAAAAATACATGATTGAGCTTTAAATAAATCTTTCGGAAATGATGGCTGATCATTTACCTCGGTTTGATGCGAGCATATGATCCGAATCTAACAACCACTATCTTTGCGCTCTACAAGAAAATTCTGAGAGAATTCGAATTATTAGCAGATGTCGATTCTATACATTACATTAGAAAAGATAAACCGTTGAATGCTATGCTTTATTTTAGAAGAAAAAAAAAACTGGACAATACGTGGTCATCAAGCTTAAAAAATGTTACACGACTAGTTCATTAAACTGATAATCCAGGTTTGTGCAGTTTTTTCTAGATTGTTTTTCTTTTTTGTTGTTGTGAAAACTATACTTTATTGTCAATAAGAAATGTTTATCAAAGTATTATGTGAATAAATTAACATTGATTTTATTGTATTATCAAATGGTTAGTTTATGAAGCGTAAAATAAAATAAAATGGGGTTTCCATACACATTCATTTTGCAATCATCCCAACTCAACCAGAAATACTTATCCTATTCATTTTCCCTTAATACATTCTTGTGTGATACTCTCATTTTCTTATAGTTCCCGCATAGTGTAGGGAAATATTATTTCAGCTAAAGAGATTTCAAAAATCAATAGAAGTTGGTATACTTGCTAAGACATATCTACATCAAATTTTGTATATATAGAATTTTGCATTAATGTTATATTTATTATATTGCTCATCGTACTTTGTTATCAGCTATTTGGGTCGCTTTTTTTCAAAAAAAAAAGGGAAGATGAAAATTAACTGGCCGTTTTAGCAAAGGGACGAGCTCTCGAATGTAGTACTACTCCATAAATTTCAAACTCTTAATTCGTCAAATTCTAACATGGTTCACTCTAGTCTTATTAAATAACAGTGATTGATAATAACATCAGAAGTTGATAACCAAATCATGCTGTTAAAGTAAATCAAAAATTTTGTATTTATTACGCAAGACTTTGTTTTCATATGCGAATGCTAGGGCGTTTTTAAGAGAAAGAAAATGAATTTCTTAGCGGAATATAACAACAAGGTTCTAACACAGAGATAAAATGATAATATGAGGGATATTAAAAGGAAATAAAAAAAATAAAAACTATATAATTAGTCATTAAGTGCGATTAGATATTGAGCGAAACAAGCAAAAGTAAATTACACAATCGTGTGATATCAGTTTACTAATACGGGGGTTTCCATTAAGCCCGTTACTTTCAAAACCTTGTTTTATTAGAGTGATTTCCCCAAGTTGATTGGATTACCTAAGGACGACGTTGGGGGACATTCATCCATTTCCATTTACAGTTCGGAATTACATATTAAAAAGTTTCATCATGAAACGAAGAGGGCTGTCATTATGTAATACATTGAAGGGCCGATTTTTGCTATAAAATGGCCATTGCGGATTCAATTCATTTTCTCTTGCTCTCACCTAATAAATAATAATGCCAATGTCTATTTCTGAAAGAAGATCAAAATACCCACTCCATGAGCGTATGCTCGTGTATAGTCCAGAGTCAATGGAACGGCTTCTAACCAAGAATGAAAACATGCCTGAAATACCTGAAAATATTAGCTTTATTGTCAACGGTATCAACATTCTTAATCGAAATAGTTTCGACTGCGACACAATGATGCATCGTATTATCCAAAGAAGAAAAACTCACAATAGAGTCGAGCGAAGAAGAAGAGATAAAACGGTAAGAATAAAAGTATATATAATATATACACTAATATTAAATTACCATTTTTTAATCAATTAGAACAACCTCTTCAATGATTTAGTAAGCACATTACCGCAGAAAAGCGATAGGAAATCAAACAGAGCAGATATATTACAACATGCTATTGATTACATAAAGCATATTCAAGCCGAGAATCTTTGTCTTCAAAATACCTTCCAAGATGATGATCTTTCATCTGTCACTATAAGTAGTACAGATTCATCTGTGTGACACCCTTCTGTCATTTTCTTTAAAACTATTGTTTCCACGCTTTTTAATAGAGACAGTAGATTTAATCTTTTTTTGTCTATTCCATTTTTTTTATTAAAGCAACCCTTTTTTTACAGCGCCAGTGACATCCTATTTCGCCATTAATAAAATTACACAATCAAACCTTAATTCTATGCTTTAGGAATTATATACTTTTTTGTTTTGCCTTTGTTAAAAATTCAATTTTCCTGACATTCATCTAGTCGCCATGTAAGTTCTCATTATTAAGGAGAGAAACTTGACATGTGTGAAGAAAATCACATCTTTTTCTTTTTTGTAATTTTATAGGAGCCGCTTCAGATACTTGCATATATGCAATCCAGAGTCTATAATAATTCGACTTAAGGTTCATACTTAAGAAATAATCAGCTACTTTTCTTTACTCCTTAAGGTATTTGTAATAAATAGAATACAATTAGTTTTCTTTGGTGAATAGATAATAAAATACTCTACTTTGATTGGTTTAATAAAAACACAAGTACATCTTTAAATGATAGTGAGTTTATCGCTGATCATTTGACTTTGTATATACGAATCCATTTATTTATAATGCATTGGCTACAAATGAGATATTTAAATAACAAGACTGTTTAATAATGCATCTAATAACCTTACAATAAGCAAAATACCTTGAACAAGGAAATAGAATGTGTGTGAAACAGGCAGCATGTGTAAGCAACCCAAAACAATGATATTAGCTTTGCTTTTTATAGTTACACGAGTATATGCTGGATGTGAAAAAAAAGAACGATATCTTTTACATGTTTTTTATTTGAGGATGACCTTTTTCTTGATCTTTATTTTCTTACTTACTTAATTATATTTTAATATTACTTTTTTTATTACTTCATACCACTATTTATTTTAATATTATACTTTTTATTTTTCTAATATGTTACCTAATTCTCGTATAATACCCCCTAATAACTCAAAGCAGCCATTAAATTCAGCGGCAGGGCTTTATGAATCCAAGAGAGGATTCATCGATTCCATCCGTACCAATTCTTCGGCAATTCCTCCAGTTTCGAAACCTAAATACGAATCTGTTCTAGGAATGACTGAAAGGTATGAACAATGGAATTCACAAAAACCCAAAAAAGAAACAATAGAATTACAGCAGAGCATGAGCACAGACAGTAAGAAAGTAAGATGATTGTGATTTAATTTTAAATTTCATTGTTGATTTACTCATTATTTTCTTTTATGCGTTATATTTTCTCTTTTATATTAATATTTAATATTACTAAAATAACATTATTATATTATTATAAACGTATAAAAATAACAATGACAATTTCATTTAGTCCACAAAGGGATTCGGAAAACTTTTTTGGAAGAAGCAGCAAAAGGTTAAAAAAAAATAAAGTATACCAATTAAATTAGTGCAACAGTCAAATTCATTTTGTCTATCCTTTTTAGACAGTAGATGGTACCTTAAATGATGACTTACCAAAAGTAAGGCCGGCTAATACAGTTAAAACGCATACCAATATACCACTTGCACCACCACCACCCACTACAAGAATGCGTACTATCTCACAACCAACAGTAACACAGTTTACCAATGTACCTGAAGAGTATATCATTAAGCAGCAGCCCCCAAAGCTTCCCTGCAAAAAAAAATCGTCTCATTCATTATTGGCATCCTTTGAAGAGGCTACCAATATGTCTGATGCTTCGAACAGAAAATCAACCGGGTCCTATTCTATCTATTCTACTTTTGGAGGCGAGGAGTCCATATACTCAATGGAGGATCCAAAATCGGCGATCTCTTTAGCGAATTCGATCAGCTCTGTAACAGAAAGTATTGATTCATTCAATACAGTAGCATCAGCTATTGACGATGATGATTCCACTGACGACGAAATCAACGATGTTATTGAAGAAGTAATAAACGAAAATGGACTTATTATCACTAGTAGTCCTGTGGGAGATGACAACGAAAGTGATGACGACGATGACGCCTTTGTCGATGCAACAGGTTTCTCTCAAGATGACATTGCAAAAGAAGAAGAAAAATATAAAACGCTATCTAAACGTTTAAGCGGTGGACATTTCGGTAGTGCCGGTGGTCTTGTTCTTAGTATATCGCAGACTTCTTCACCTAATACAAAGAGAAGTTCATATCGCAAAAGCCGGCCACCACCAGATGATATTGCTAAATCAATGTTAAATTGGAAACGATACAGTGGTAGTAGCAGGAAAAAAAGTATTACACAGCCCATACCATTGGATTTGCCTGAAAGTAGACCATCAAGTCAAATTACAGTGGTAGATCTTAAATCAATTACACAGAATGCAGTATCTAAGGAAGAAAATGAAAAAGTAGAAGAGAATACAGCAAAAGACTTCAATCAAGACAACATAGAAAATAAAAGTACCGGTGTGTTTAAAGAAATGATCGATGCCGAAAATAATAAAATGGACAAAGCTGACAAGAAGAACATCCAAAAGGAAAAGAAAGAAGAAGAGGAACTATCTGAACCTGATAAGCTTGCACTCCGTCAAGAAGCCGAGAAATTGTTGTCTGGTTTTAGTGAAACTTCTACCAAGGAAATGCCTACATTTAGTTTTTCAAACGACTTTTCAAAGTCTTTGGATGATGTTTGGAATACAGACAACCTTGATATGGTAACAGTAAAGGATCCTAGGGATGTTGGAATTAAGATATCTATCGATCTCGTGTCTGATGAAGAAGAAGTTAAAAATACTGCTGCTCTATTGTGGAAAGATGATGAAAGCGTGGTTGAACGAAGCAAAATGGCTGAATGGCTGGGTCAAGGGTAATGTTAAAAAAAAACCATCAGCATGGTGATCTTGGTTATTATGCATGCACACAAATACTCACGCATACTATAGAAAACCTTTCCGATCAGCAGTTCTAAAATCTTACATGAATTACTTTGAGTTTTCTGGTATGAGACTGGAAAGTGCCTTCAGGTGAGCATAATCATATTTTTTTTTTCTTATGATTATGAGCTAACAGTCACTCTTATTATTGGTGCTCTACAGAAAACTTTGTAGCAAGCTTTATTTTAAAGCAGAAGCCCAGCAGATTGACCGTATTCTGGAATCCTTTGCACATCGCTATTGGGATTGTAACTCGAATTGTATATTTAGAAACGTGGACATTGTTTATGCTGTTGTCTATTCATTACTTTTGCTAAACACAGATTTGCATGTCGCACAAGGAAATCACCCAAGAATGACACGTTCACAGTTTATTGATAATACAATGTCTACCATTCATGATCAATATAAAGAAATACAAGGGGTAAATAAAGCTTGGGAAGCAGAAGTCGAAGCTTATTTAAAAGTAAGTTTTATATAGTATTTTTCATCCATCCATCAAAGAAAGGCAAAAGTTAAAACCTTATTTTAATGTAGGACATGTATATTTCTGTCAAACAATATCAAATCTTGCAACCACTTTCAGGAAAACCAGCCTTGACAAAAAGGGCTAGTTTGCTTGGGAATAAACGAGTTGTTGGATTAAAAAGAAGAGTTAACTCAATTATAAACAAGTCGGGTAGGGAAAGTATGTTAATACTAGACAATCAGGTAATAGCTTATTTCACTTTAAATAATTCATATATATATAAATATATGATTTCTAAACCCTTGTCATAATACTTAGTCTCGTATATCAATCAGTAACAATGGGCCCCTAAGCCCACCTCTCAAGTCACCTTCAAGAAATTCCTTTTCATCAGTTAGCTCAGGGACATCTTTCAATTCCAGACTAGGATCTCCTACAAGTCTCAATTCTCCAATGTCACATTCTATGATGCAATACATGAATACACAGGATGCATCGCTATTTTCAAGCCAACCTCCCTATTTTAAAGAAGGTGTCGTTTTACGAAAGCACTTACTTGAAAGTGCATCTCAAAAAGCCAAACACCGCGAATGGAAGGAATGCTTTTTGGAGGTGGGAAGCCATGGCGAACTTCGAATGTATTCCTTACAAAACAACCCAAATGAAGATCGTCGCACAGGTTTTAGACACTCAAATCTGTATCTCGATTTCTCAGATCGATCCAATAGACAACAAAGTTCCCTTTCTTTTGGTGGTATAGTAGAAAATGGAAAATGGAGTGTAAGTGTAATTACGGTATGCATATACAACAAGTGGTTAATCTTTTTATTATTATTATTCCAGGCACATTCACAGTTAATTGGCTCACTCAATTTAAATCATACACTATCAAACCCATTACCACCACCTGGATATAACCGACAGAGACCCCATGTATTCGCAATACAGCAATCTGATGGTGGTGTTTATCTTTTCCAAACAGCATCTGCAGATCAACTACGTGAGTGGGTTTCCACATGTAATTATTGGGCTGGACGCAAGAGCAAAGAACCATTGCCAGGCGGTGTAAGTAACATGGAATATGGATGGGGAGACTGCCTTGCAGATGTTGTGATGAATCTAGATGCACATTACAGTGGAAAATACAGTGGAAGTAGCTTTACAAAAGATCCTGATTCGGTTTTTATTAATAACTGGATGCCACCATCTGCTACCATGGTTTCAAGTACACTCAATGAAAAAGAACAGCATATTCAACTCCAAAAGCACCTTAATAGTCTAAACAGTGAAATTAATCATCATCGTGATGTCAAAGGAAAAATGCTTATCAAGGTAACACGAAGAAAGGGTGAAAAAAATATAGTTTCATTTTATTCTAACTTGCTACATAGTTCCCTGGCAAATGTAATAACTACTTTAAGGTTATGGCTAATTGGGAAGTTAGATCCAAGTATCTTCTTCATGAAATCATAAAGTACCAGAATTATTGTGATGCACTAGAAAAAAGTATAAAGCAGCAGGAGAAAGTAAAAGAAGAGGAGGACTTTAACTGCCGCTTGGTTTACAAGGAAAATGGTGTTGACCTGTTTAAAGAAATCAATCAAGAACTTCGTTTAAATTTTTAACTGTAGAATAGTATAATAAAAAAATGACATATTCCTAACATTTACTTGATGGTTCACCACCTCACTAAATATACTATACGAAAGCGCATTTCGATGATACAGCTGTATAAGCATCATGTGGTTGTTGGTGCAGCTCAGGGAAAACTATTATTTAGATTGTAAAACAATAACAAATATGATGTTTAATTGAGTATTTGGAGGAGAAGGTGGAATTCTTGGCTACTATTCGCTAATAGAGACCGCTTGCTTTTATTCAAGATTTAACGGTAAATCTGCAAGGTGTCCTCTGTTTTTGGTGATATTTAAAAACTTTAATATATTTAGAAGGTGTAGAGAAATACCACTTGAATAAACAAACAAACAAAACAAACTAATAGCGAATCACCATAAAGAGCATAATTGACTAGCTTGTAGCACTTAGCATTGGGTATCTTGATACCTTATTAAAAGAATCTCTTTTAACGAGCACAATTTTTTTATATATAGAAAATGATATTAGTAGTTAAATTAACAATATTTTGCCTAGATAATGGAACAATATATACTTACTTAGTTAAACAAAATCACTATTTAGACTTGCTATAGATAACGAGGAACATTTTTTACAATTTATGTGAGTGGTAGCAACCGGAAATAAAAGTTTAAATAATTGTTCAATCTATTACTTATCTTTCGAGATCTATTATAGTGATATGCATTTCACCTTAATGGAAAAAGCAAAAAAAAAAAGTAGCCTAGACGTAAAAAGTAAAGCATTGCTACAAGGTGATATGCTTAACCGGGGGTGACAGATCCCTTTGAATACATTTCACTGATAATTAGATGGGTGTAGAAAATTTGGGCATTTTCTAGAAAATGGGAACTTTTACAAGAAAGAGCATAATCTTCGTTTTAAACTTTATTGAAACTTTCTACTAACATTCCTTCCCTTCTCATTTCATCTGATACTACAATACAAAATTAATAAGTTGACTCTCTGTAACATATGAAAAAGTAGGACACATTTTAACAATAAGATGCCATGATCGTAACATCAACACATGTCTTTGTAAGACAAGTGTAACACCTTTTTTTAATTCCACATCTTTTAATACAGAATACCACATTTTCTATTATCTTATTTTATTATTTTTATAAAGGCGATAAGCATGCGAGAAATATATATCTCATTCACGAGATTTATGAAAGTCCTTGTGTACTAAACCAGAAGATAAATATTTAACTAAAAATACATCGTGATAAAATTCAATAAACAGGATTTTTTTTTTAAAAAAAAATGATTGATTTGAGGGGTGAATAACAAAATGAGATCCCGTTTATTCTGGATTACTTTTTTTTTTGTACAATTGCTTTTAAGTGTGGTGCCCCGATTTACCGCAACGTGGTACAACAAGATGATCTTTTTTTACTTTTACTTTTTGACTTCTTTAAACAATGACAATGAAGAGTTTAAAGATGAAACGTTTTTAATACTTTTTACTGCTTTTACTAAACTGCCTTTTACTAACAGAAAATAGTCAAAAATATGTCAGATTTCAAAAGAACAATAAGGATTGTTTTTCATAAATTAAAAAAAATAAATAAATACCAAATCACCGTTCGGACTTTACACTCCAAAGGGAAGGCTTTTCTCTTTTTAATTCGGAAAAACAAATAAACTTTAATTGGGTCTTGGTGTGTATGTTGTGAGCACACGTATTTCAAAATAATGATTTGTTATCATTCAGTCTTGAAACGAAGTTGACTTGCAGAAATGATTTTTTTTTCAAAAAAAAAGACGGGAATTTAAACACAGCACATGATAAACGGTGCCATGGTGAAGAAAAACGAGGCACTTCTTATTATAAAAGGACTGACCGTGCGTTTTGACCATTCTATCATGCCCTTGATCATATATATATGATATTGATATTGTTTTTTGTTTTTGTTTTTTTGTTTTTAATAGTCTCTATTGTCTTGTCACACCTGTCATAATTATTATTGTTATTAAAAGGATAACAGGTTTTTTTATTGTACATTTATCACATTATTGTAATATAAACCTATAGACCTCCCTTTCTTTATTCCTTTCCTTTTTTTTTATTATTCCAAATGTACGCTTTATTATAGTAAACAAAATAGTAAACAAATAAATAGGATAACAACTGTCGAGCTCTTTACTTCGGACTCGGCATGAACGTTTTCAACTCCACCCTGTGTAGTACACAAACAAAAGAACTGGGCGTGTCAATATTGTGAATAATAGAACTTAGGGATTGCCTTTTATGTAATCTAATAGTTATCTTTTCTAAAAATAAAGTATAGCTTATTATTGCTCTTCCGTTCTTATTAAATTTGAGTGTTGGAAATGAGTAGAAGATAATTTAGTTTTTTGCTACTCTTTATTTAAAAAAGTGATTTGATTTTGTGCTTCTTTTTGTGTTATACAATGTTGTTGTACAAGTCTAAAAAAAATGATTCGTTTACATCGGAGAATGGGCATGGCACATAGGTTTATTTTCTTTTTATTTTTCTTGACATAAAAAAAACAACAAAAGCAAATCTTTTCATAAAAAACAGAAAATAAAAAATGTTAGTAATAAAAAAAAAAAAAGAATTTACATGTTCGTCTCACATTACTCAAATATATATAAGAAAAAGGAAGTGGAGAAAAGGAAAGCAATACAAAATGCAATAAAATAATAAAATGCCAAACGGAACAATAATAAAGAAAAAAAAACATGTGTGTGTACGTGCGTGTGTATATAATTGAAATTTGTGCGTGCGTGTGTGTGTGTGTGTGTGTGTGTATATGTGTGTTTGGATATCAAAGAAGTGCTTGTTTGTTGAATAGTAGTATTTATAAAATGATTTTTTTTACTTTGTTCTTCTCTTTACTGATGCCTTCTTTTTATTAGGGTGAATATCAGATTCATCAGTTCGGGATCTCTTTGGTGGGGAATAAGGTGCATTGGAACGACGTGGACAATAACGATATTCCGGGAATGCTTCTCTGTGTGCTAATTTTTCTTGCTCCGCAAGATCATGCCATGGTTTCTTCTCATTTTCTGACAACTTGGACCAACGGCGTGAAGCACGTCTATAATAAATGACAATACAAATAAAGAAGAAATAGAATTTACAAATAAAGGAAAAGAACCAAGGTATTATTAATAATCATGTGTATTTTGATACAATATATTTAGTTTTATTCTTACTTTGAAATTTCTTCGGCTCTAAGTGTTGGGTCCTGGGTTTTTAAAGCTTGACCGTAATGACAACGGAACTAAATATAGAGAGTAAAATGAGTAAATAGATACATGTTTATTTTTCTTTTTGTTTTAGCCTTACGTGTATCCATGCATTGCGAGGTCGCTTAATATGTGAATTCTTTGTTAAAAACATGTTTTGATCAATACACGTTTTTGAATAAGGATCCGTTCCGGTAGGGGACATGAATCGAAATTTATCTTCTTCAGGGGAGATGCTTAAAGAGTCCAAACTAATTTTTCTTGTTTCATTATTACCACCAACAACTCTCAAGAGCGACTCTGCTACTTGAGATCCCGGATGATGAAAACTGGCAGAAGCAGCTGCAGAAGCGGAAGCAGCCGCCATAGTAGGCGACATAAGGTAGCTGAGTTCTGATGTAGAAGCCAAAGAAGACGAAATAGAAGATGGGGATGATAAAGGAGACGTGTCGATGACTTTTGCTGGTGTTACTTTGGTAGCTGATGCTGGTGATGCTATGGGATTGCTTTGTTGGTAAATCATGGTTGATCTGCGAGGAACGGGTATCTGAAGCGTGGGTATCGTGTCTCTCTGAAGCTGATATTGTACATTTATCGAATTATTCTTAAAAAGTGTCTCAAGTGTAGGTGGAAGCCGGCTGGATGAATAAATGTCGAGCTGTGGCGTAGGTTCCAAAAAAGCTGGTGGTGGTGATGACGAGATGACCAAACCTTGCTTTTCCTTATTGTGAAATGGCAATGGCAGAGGTTGAAAACGGTCATCTTGAACAAGAGAGAAACCTTTTTGTTCTGGGGAGTCAGGTGAAAGAGGTCTGTTGTCTGTTAATTTTGTAATAATGTTAATTTTAACATAAAAGGAACACATCTATCTTTTTTTTTTTTTAAATTTGTGTATTCTTATTTACCCACTGAATCACAAATATCAACAAGAGGTGCAAGCTCGACGGGTGAGCTTGCTGGAGAAGATAAAGCAAACCTATCCTTATCTGTCAAAGTAGTGGGTGTAGCCAATCCATAAAAAAGTGGTACATTGTCTTTATTCTTTGTTGCGTTAGTAACTACAGTAGTGGATGATGAATGTGGCATTTTTTATATTTTATATTTTTTTTTATATATGTAATTTTACAACAATGAAAATAAGGTATATTAGATGGAAAAGAAAGAAAAGAAAAGAAAATGAGAGAAAGAGAGAGAAAGAAAGAAAAGAGAGAGAGAAAGAAGGTTAAAAAGTAAACGGTAAGAGAGAGATTAACAAAAAGCACTGGGCTCAATCGACTGACTTTGAAAATCAAGACCAGAAAGTTTATAAACACATTGGTTGAGGTTCCTCTATGTATACATTATTATTCAATATGATGAAAGTGTAGAAAAACAAATGATGTCTGAATTTGCTTTTGTTGTTTTTTATTATTACTTTTTACTGCCTGATATCCTATTTTGTATTATAGCAAAGTAATATTTACATATTATATATTGTTATCATTGTTTATACCTATTCATACAAACTTCAAACACCAAAGGTCCCTTTGTCTATATATAATTAAACTCTTTAATACATTTTAAAAATCTAACAATAACAACAATAATATGTAAATAAGTTAAAAATATATATTTATATTGTGTGTAAACTACTTTTATAATTTTCTCAATATAAATAATGTGTACAAATCAAATGCAAATATATTTCCACAACATGCCCTTTTCTAAAAAGCCTCGGCTGACTTTTTGTGATATATAAATCAGTGATTCTGATGGATTGCTCTTAATTTGTTGCCTTTTTATCCTTATTTGGATTGTAATGGATAGAGGTTTATATGGTTGTAGGTGTTACGTATATGAATAACAAAATGTAAGCCAAACACTGGTGTTGTTATTACGATAAAAATTGTCACATATTTACGAGTTGTATTTATATATTCCCCCGTTCTGAACATAAATTATTTACGCATAGTGATAGAAGTAGTGATGAATAATCTCTATTTTATCTTTCTCTTCTTTTTTAGAATAATCCAACGGCGCGAGTTTGTGTATGGGGAAGGGAGAAACAAAAATCAGGGATAGCTCATTTTGATCATTCTAAGGATTATTATTACCAACTTTAGGTGAGCTGCATGGGATTTTTTTTTACCATAAAATGACCTAAATGTAGATAAGAGCTGTACAAACACGCGTTTAGCAAGAGCAACCCATCAACTCCGCCTTTATTTGGCAACCTTGAGCGATCATCAGTAATGAACACGTTTATTAAGTCATAGTTGTTCTCTTTTTTTTATTTTTTTTTATTTTTATCGTTTCTAGATTATAAGTATTATAACTCCATCCCTTGGGTGTATGAATTTACCAAGTTGAGAGAATTAAAAGTATACACATTGAATCGATGCTTTATATTTGCTAACACGGAAGATTTTGTATCTATTATTACATGTTATTACATACCATTCTTGAATTACGAAATGATTAGGTCCCTATTTTTAAAATAAAACGAGGAACTTTGTAGTTTAACTTTGAACCTCAACATGTATAAAAACAATAATGTATCAGGATAAACATTTTACTTTGGTGCTGTCGATCCATTTCACGTGCCTGATAATATTGGTATAATTATGTAACTTTCATACAAGCTTTTTTGATAAAAAAAAAAATAAGAGTCATACAGTAAACAACGTTTATTATTGTTTTAAATATTTAAAAATCTTAAATATAATTTTGCTCGGTTTTTGCTGTGTGCATAGCGAAATGATAAAAATGGACAGCAGTCTTATAAGTTATCAACTCTCGAAATATAGGTCTATGTACTTTAGAGATGGAATCATATCAATTTCGATTTATAAAAGTCGCCTTGGTTCTAGAATAATCAGCTGCTTTTGTTTATTACAGATCCATTATAATCACCCACGTAAGATGACTTGTTGATTGGTAAAAATGATCAAACATTTATCACATCATCTCACAATTTATGTCATCTATTACCCAAGATACTATGGGTAAGATAAAATCAGCCCACCGAAGTATCTATTCTCTGTAGTAAGTTGTGCGATGACTAACTTGGGATGACATATAAAGTATTCAATCTCTTTTTTTTTAAAAAAAAAAGGCAGTACGGAGCCTATGTAGCTGTTGGTATTTGAGAAACATACTTCCTATACAATCTTAAAAAGAAAAAGAAAAAGAAAAAAACTAACTACAAAGGTATATTACACAGATTAATTTAACGATCTGATGGGACTTGTAAAAAAAAAGAATGTTAAAGACTATTGTGAAATAGAAATGAAGCATTTTTCAAACCAAGTGTGGCTAACCTTGAATCTTTATTTATA
>VCJH01002437.1:34592-47745 GCA_024140565.1 Backusella australiensis | reverse complement strand
AAAAAAAAAAAAAAAAAAAAAAAAGAGCATAAATTTATATAAATATTTACAAGGTCATGTTGAGCATAGGATTACAAAAACAAGAGAAAAGAAAATGAAATGAAAGGAGGGTGTCTATACAAAAGGTATTTTTATGAATGAAAAATAGAAGTAGCATAATCAGGAGCATAAAACAGAGTCATTTGAGAAGATTTCAAATCAATGTTAGCCTGGCGGCGACGATGTGTCACGTTTGACGGAACACCATTCCGAACCGAGAATTTTGATTGTTTCATGTGGGTTGACTTTAAATGCTTTCGAAGTGATCGTGAATGGAAATAGGCTTTTTCGCATCCAGGCACAGAGCACAGATAGGGGCGTATGTCTGAATGTGTCTTGATATGTGTACTTAGTGAATCAGGGCGAGAAAATGCCTTATTACAACCTAACAAAAACGGTTGTTATTTTTTGATATTGTTTGCTTATTTTATATATATATATATATACCTGTTATGGTGCAAATAAAAGGACGTTCGCCTGTGTGTGTTCTCATATGATTATGCATTTTATGTCTTTTCATAAAGGGTTTTTTGTTACGCAAACAATTTCTCCACTCACAAAAGTAAGTTGCCTAGAAAAAAAAATATTTATTTAGTTCCTGAATAATATTTTGATTTGCTAAAGTGTACCTTTCCACTACCAATATGACTATCGCAGATATGAGTCATTAGCTTATCCAATGTCGGGGCTTTTGCGTCACATGTGTCCCACTGACAAGAATGCAGATTATTAACCTGATCTTTATCCTCATCCTTATTTGTTTGGCTTGAACAAGTCGATGGTTGGTAACTATTCATCAAATCTATGATAACGAGGAGGAATTAGTTGACAAGAAAAAAAAAAAAAAAAACTTTTGTTTTCTACAAGTACCATTTGATGGCCTAGACTTCTTTTCCATTTCAAGTTGAAGCACTCGTTCAATCAGCTGTTCTCGTGACAAGTTAGCTAAAGGTGCGTCTTCAGAACGAGTAGTAAGAATAGGCTGATTTTGAGTCTCTAGGATCCTGTGATGTGTCATTCCTGAAGATCCAAAGGAACTATCGGCTTCAGGGTATATTTTTTCTAGCAACATCATCTGATCTTGATGCTATGATTTTATTAAAATGTCAGTGCGTTAGTTGAAGGTTAATTTTATTTTTGTTATGCTTTTTACAAGACATATAAATATAAATAATTGATAAACATACCGAAAGTGACGAAAAACCTTGAGTCTGATTGTCTGAAAACGCACTTGACAATAAATCAGAGTCCACCTTATAACTGGGAAGATAAATCGATGGATAACAGCTTTGGTCATCACATAAATTCAGACCCTTAAACATGTTGTCTTCGTCTGGTGAATGAAGTAAAGAAGTGTAACCAAATGGTGGGTATTTGTTGTTGCTAATTAGGTCAGACAATTTAGTATCAGGAGTATGGATATCAAGAGATGAACAATCTGAATCGCTATTGGGGATAGTGATGGATGGAGTATAAGACTCATCAAGTGCTTGTGTCCAATCAAGGCTGGAAGGCTGATCCTGCAGCGAGGAAACTATATTCAACAGATATAACCCTTAGTATCTGAACTTTAAAAAACAAATGTGAATTTACCTTGCTCTATGCATGAAAGAGGTGAAGGATAGACAGTGTTTGCGTAGGGCTTGGTATGGTGAATAGAAAACAAAGAGGTTTGAACTTTTAATTCTGGTGAGTTGGCATTATAAGGCATCGTAGTGTGAATGACAAGGGGGTAGTGATTGTTGTAAGTGAATGCTATAAAAATAAATATAAGGGAATGGGTTATATAAAAAATAGAGCTCCAGTCAACTAAAATACAGAAGAGAAAAGAAAGAGAGAGAGAGAGAGAGAGAGGTTGTTTATATTTAAATTTAAATAAAAAAATCTCAAGTTTTATTTTATGGAAATTAAGTTCAAAATTGAAGAAATAAAAAGCAGGCTTTTCTTTCTTCTATAATTAATTTCTTGCATTTTTACTCGACACTATCTCTCTCTTTTTGGAACAAGCATCATCACTTTGGATTGTCAAAAGACATACTTTGAACAAATTACGAAAAAACAATAGTGAAATGAAGCGATTAAGGGAAAGTAGTCAAATTAACAAACATGTGCCATTTTGTAAAGTAAATTTTTATGAAATTCGTGTCACCTTTAAACCCAAAGCAGAAATGGGGCGACTATCCCTTCTCAGTGATACGCTTCTGTAATAACATGTCTTTTTTTAATAATGATATCATGTTTCATTTCACATGTGCCCTGATCACCCAATATTTTCCTCTCTTTTCACATGAATTTATTGTAGAGACCAATGGTTGAGGCCCATTGTGCCTGTTTAATTATCTTACTTGTATTGTTTTATAATGGTAATTATGAAGGGTGATGATATCCACATTCTTTTTGTTCTAATTTTTCTTATGGGCGTTGCTTATTCCCCCCAACAATAGTGCCATATTTTGTATGGCAATGAATAAAACAATAAAAAGGTCTATATTTATCCCATATTGAAGAAGGGCGACACGTGGTGCTGTGATATGCTTATTGATTCCAATGCTTAATATAACAGTTTTTTTGTAGTGTGATTATATTTCATTCTTACAAATATCGCCATGTTTTTACTTTTTTGTTTATTCGCTCGATTGTTCATTTTTCTTTTCAAATTAAAAAGAGAAAAAGAAAACAAACTAGTTGAACAAAGACATGTTTTAAAAAAGGAAAAGAGCCGAGATACTTTTGATAGATTTACATTTGTTTTTTCATCTGTTACACTCTTATTCACTTGGAGTAAAATGATATTGAGTGGCGTATTTCCTAAAATCATCCGATACTCTCTTGTTCGAGTCAAGTTTTTTTTTAAAAAAACTAATTACAATGGTAATTAACTTCCATCAGATGATAAGACTTTCTTTACTCCTATATCTTCCTTTGCTATACAATTCACCAAATGACACTTGCATAAAAAAAACGTGGTTCAAAGTCCTACATATACCCCTTTTTAATGCTGATCTCACACCAATCCTTTCTGTTTTCTACCAATAATAATCAGAGTTTTAAACGATTGCTCAGCATTCTTTTTTTATCTGCAATCATAACACAGGGAACGTAAAAAAAATCACGTTTATCAACTTGAGAAAATCATCCAATATGCTTTTTGAACACTGACAAAGGATCATTTGTATATCAACAATAAGTGGCGAGCTACGGTTTATCAATCGATGCAACAATAACAAATTAGAACTTGTCAATAAGTGGTATTTTACCATTTTCCTTTGTCAGCTTCCAGAAAACGAGTCTTTGTTGAATATGAAAAGTAGCTTGTTCCATCTAAATACTAAAGGATTGACAATAACAAATAACGATGGTTCATTCAGTTGTTATACTATACGGTATTGATGGTTCAATATATTCATAAAGCAAACTTAAATATAGGAGCAATACTGTTTTTCTGTTTGTTATTTCCAATTTTGGAGAACCTCAAAGTTTATCACTCATTTAGGATTTTCAATGGCGAAAGGTCAGTTTTCAGATCAAAAATAAAAATAAAAATAAAAAGAAGATAATAGACAAATAAACAAGTTAGTTTATATATGAAAGCAATGATAACATATGATATGATTTAAGCTTTAGAGGACCCAGCTCCTGGTACCTCATCTTGATTCTGGTGGCACGTCAAATTGTTGACATTTCACAACAGCCTTTGTTGATCCAAAATGACATAAAATATATATTTTTAAGAGACCTTTTTAATATTTTTATTTTTTGATACAAACAATAGGATCAACAAGACCTATCTATTTCATTGAGAATTGTTTTGAACACTTAATATATTTAAATTAAAACAAGAATTTATCAAAACTAAGACCATTTAAAGAGCAGAAGCACCGGTAATAATATCAACTAGTAATAGGAAAGAATAAAGTGTTAGCAAATCCAATATTTAATGTATAAATTGCAGTAAAATAAAACTTACTCAATTCGTTGGTAATAACGGCTTGACGACCACGGTTATAGGTCATGGTCAACTTGCTGATCATCTCACCAGCGTTCTTGGTAGCGTTCTCCATAGCAGCACGCTTGGCACAGACCTCAGCGGCGTGACCCTCAACCATGGCCCAGTAGAGACCGTTGGCAAAAGAGAATTCTTGGAGGTTGGCAAGGACATCATCCTCGATTTCGTAAACAGAGAAGTTGGGGGAGCTCTTGAAGGCGGCCTCGGAGAAAGAGGTGATGATATCAGATTCGTAAGAGATGACAGAGTTGAATTTGTTGTAGACAATCTTGGCGTTATCGTATTCAAGTTCGGATTGACCAATAACATCAACGATGGAAGAGGCCTCCTCAAAGGTGGGGACGCTCTTACCGACCTGGTTGAAGGAGATGGCAATGTTCTTACGGACAGCACGGCTCAATTGGGCCTTGGGCTTGTCACCAATAACAACAAGGCTGGACTCGGGGGACTGCTGAACAATTCTGCGGGCAGCCTTGGAGACGCTGGAGTGGACACCACCGCAAAGACCACCATCGGAGGAAGAGGCGACGAAGAGGGACTTGGCATCATCAGCAGGCTTGGTTTCAGCGCTGGCGAAAAGGGCTACAAAATGTGTCAATAGCTTTGTTTTTTTTTCACTCGACCCCCTCCCCTTCCCCTTGATTTGAACTTCAGTTCAATAATTCCGTCTCTATATCGGTACACCCCTCACACACACACACACACACTTATTCAAGGCATGATACTTTACACTGAGAGGCAGAGCCAAAAACACGAGCAGCTTCCATACTACGCTGGGCCTTGGTGACCTTGGTGGAGGCAATCATCTTCATGGACTTGGTGATCTTCTCAATGTTCTGAACAGACTTCAAACGTTGCTGAACTATGTAATAAAGTAGGTTTAGAACGCTGGTTCATATAGAGAGTGTTAATGTGGTTGGTAAGCTGATGTTTTACCTTCTTTCAAGGTGGCCATGTTACGGGCCTGAATAGCCTTGCTGTAAATGAAAAAGACATTGAGTACACATACAACAAGGCACAATACAACAGTGCTTACCTGACGGGAGCAGCGGTGGGACGGGCGATGCGAGAAACGGTGGATAACATTTCTAATATATATTCCTCGAGTCACGAACAGATAGGGGTGAATATAAAAAAAAAGAGGCAATGCCACTTTATTTTTTGAAAGCTTATAATAGAGAGGACTGGCCCCACCCCCGAACAAAATTTGTTACGTCACGTAAAATGAGCTGCGATTCAATTTTCAGGGAGACTGCGAAAATGAAAAATACTGGCTCATCTGCTCTATTTTATATTTCTTCTGCTCTTGTTCTTATTGTTGTCATTAACAACTGCTTTTGGTCATCTAGTTTGAGCTTTCACTAGCTATTTAATCAATCAATCTTTATCATTTATCCAAAAATAACAAACACATTACTTATCTCGTATGATTGGCTGTTATTGTTATTTGGAGTTTGATCTCTTCCATCCACGAATACCATATAGCTTCCACTTCTATATATAGCTTAAAGCCACTGTCATCCTTGAAAAAAAAAGCGTCCATGTAATTCGGCTAAACTTATAATCGATCTTTTAAGTTTACCCTTTCTTTTCATATCGAAATGCACCTTGTTCGCTGAAAACTTTTAAAAACTCATGCTCTCATTATAAACCTTTGAAAAATGGTGAATATTTCATCCCAACATGGGTGACCAGTAAATACATAAATAGATTGGTACATTTCTAAACATCTTGTGAGCATATGTGTGTTACAAATTTGTAGTTGTGGTTGAAAAAAAGTGCATTACTGTTTATTTCAAGAGAATGAGAAAAAATTACAAATTGATGAGAAAAAGGGGAAAAATAAATGAGAAAATATTTCAAATAAATGAGAAAAACCAGGGGAATAATTGAGAAAAGAGAAATATATCATGTATAAAGAGTATATTTCAGACAGTGAGCAAATAAAGAGATAGGTAGCCATGTAGCAAGGTCCATAAAGTCATATTACACACCAATGAGGGATAGCATGATAAAAAGTAATCGAGTAACGCATTAATATGACAGAGTTTACTGCCACAACGTCTGGCTCGCCAGATATACTATATTTCATTATTTTAGTATCATGCCTTGGGTTAATACCAATCCCTTCACCTCTCTTAACCCCTCTCTATTTTTTTCTCATCAACCTTTTCTCAATAATTTGAAAATGGTTCTCAACAACTTGAAAATCTTTTTTTATTAATTTGAAATTTGTTCTCATTTTCTTGAAAAAGTTCATTACATCATGGACAACTTGAATATCGAAAACAATGATTACTATCATTTACGTTTTATTTTGTCATATAATATAATATAATATTATTGAGAGATGGGATAAAATATAAAAAGAGTGTATAAAATATAATTGCTATCTAACGTAAGCTATTTCTTTTTAATTATGGAATTAAAGAAGAGGGGGAGAAAAGGAATGGTGTATTATCAAGTAACTTTTTTTAAGATTAATTATTAGAAGTAGATCATTTAAGCCTGGGCCATTTTGGGAGTATGGTTCAATCCAATGTACTCCAAGGGGAGCTTCAATTCATCCTGTGCCTTTTTGCGAGCAACGTTAGTGTAATGGTTCAATTGAGCCTGGACGTTTTCGAGAATGGGCAAGACCTGAGATTGGAGAGCCTGGGCGACATTCTTGGCCTTTTCAAGAGAGTTGATATCATCACGTGAGTACTGTTCACGCACTAACTCAATCTGTTTATTGGCAAGCTCGACGAGTGACAATGCACGGTTCTTTAACCATTCAGGAGTTTCAGATTTGGTCTGGACCTTGATGTAATCCATCAGTTGGTGCACCTGGGTAGATACCTGTTGGGTCAAGTTTTGGAGTCTGTCCGAGGTGGTGGTCTGAAGAGTAGCAATGCGCTCGGTGACTGCGGGAGGTAAATGTCCGTGGGCGGCTTGAGCATAAAGCGAAATGGACTGGGCCAAGTTTTCTTGTAAAGCCTGGATATTTGTAGTGGTTCTCTGAACAAAGGCAGATGTTTCAGCAAGTCTGGCAATGTCATCACGGGAGCGAGGGATCTGGGAAGTGGAGGTCTTGACTTGTTCGGATACACGCTTGCTCAAACGATTGGTAGCATCATTCAACAAATAATAGGCACGAACAGCCTGGTTGACTTCAGCTGCGCTTCGTTCGGTTGATTCGGATTGATTAGGGAGATAACGATCAATGGCAGCCTCGAAATTATCAACAACGCTTCCGAAACGCCTGTTTGCATTCTTGGCAGCCTGGGTAGCAGGTGTCTTGAGATTTTCATCAATCTTTACTTTTACACCATCAACAATTTGGTATGAAGGTGAAGTTACTGCTCTTACGATATCAGAAGTAGGCTGGTTCACAACAGGAAATTTGTTTTGGATGATATCCAAGGAACGACAGCCAAGGGCATCAGCCTTCTCCATATGGGGTTGAATATAACTCTCATAGTATGTCTGAACATACTTTGGCTGGCTGCTAGTATACTCGCTTACTTTTGAAAATGTTGAGTTGGCGGTCAAGAGTGCAAATCTACCAAGGCTAGTCTTGTTTGCAATAGCCTGGACGGTCGAAACACTGTCTTGAACGATAGGGAATGAAGAGACACGTGAAACGAATTTGTTTTGAATGTCCTTTTTTTCAACTTGTTCGATGGTTGTCGATTTCTCTTCAGTGATGGTGGGCTCGACCAAAATCTGCTCTTGAATGTTTTCTAACTCTGGTTGGTGCTGTTGATCCTCCATAATAATTATTGGCACGAAGGAATGATATAAATAAAAAGAAACTTGAAAGATAAAGAGAGAGAAAAAAGAGAGAAGGGAAGGCAAAATGGTGGGGCAATTATATATGTTTCAAAAAAAAAAGGAAACAAGTCGCTTAAATTAGCTCAAGCGTGATACACTCTAAGCTACTGAACGTGGTTACTTCCATATCATAAATGTTACTCCGCAATGATACTGTTTTATCTATTTCAAATAATATGGCTATGACGTTAGTTTTTTTTTATTTATTAGGATAGTCTTTGTGATTGATTGTTTAATCATTTTAGTTTTTTGATCAACCTACTCAATAGTAATGACATAAAAACATATAAAATTGGAAGACAATTACATGCATCATATCGGGCAGTTTGACTTTGAATAGTAAAATGTTCAAATTTTTCATGTGAAAAATAGTAAAAACGTTTAATGATTATTTATAGCAATAGCCCAGGATTTTGTTCTTGTTGATATTCAAAAGTCTTTTACTAGATCGATGGGGTCTTTTTTTTCAAGAAGATTAAAATGAAAAATATGTAGACCAAATATTTTATGAAAAATACATTGCCGTGAGTTTTCGCCAAATCAGGCTGATATAAACGAGTTTAAAAGGAATAAACTTTTCCTTTAACCTGAAATAGGCGCGGATTGCTTATTCGACTCTGGGCCCTCTATCTTGATTTTCATATGAAAATGTTAATAAAGTGTCACGAAATAGCGAAAGGGCACGGACGACCTTCGTCACGTGTACTGCTGTAAGGTATATGATATTAGGCAATAAGCTAAAAAATTCTATTGGTAGACAACACAGTCATTTATGCCATTCAGGCTATCTTATGAAAATCAAGCGATTTCGATATTTTTTATAATTAATAAAAACAATGTGAACCATAGGCTTTAACCTAATAAGTTGGAAGAAGCGCTGAGTTCTTGTTTTATTATGAACGACTTGTTTACATATTTTTTCAAAAGCAGTATTTAGAAAAGGAAATGATCAAATTTAATCAAGATATAAAACCCAAACGGCAGAGTTTCTTCTTTAAACATGTTTATATTATGAAAGTGAAAAGTAGCTGGCTTCTGTAATTCGTTAGTTCCTTTAAATAATCCACAATGGGTTATGATCCGATCGTATGGAGATACTTTACTGCAATCTCGGAACATGTCCATAAACAGTGAGCTGCTAAATCACAGACTTTTTATTTATATATGTATACCCGATTTGGTCCTGCCTTGTTTACCTTAGCACCTATCATAAACTCCTGTTAATCGATCTTAAAATACATTATCAATACTTTATCTATGGCGATTTACGGTAGCACAATTTTCTAAAATAAGATCACATAGAAACCACCGAAGAAAGAAAAAATACGATGATAAACCTGTCAAACCTAGTTTTGTGGCTAATTATATGTAACACGAGTATCAAACCTTATGTCTTTTGTCTTAAATTATTGCTTTTGGCTCTGGTGAATCTGTAAAAGTTCCTTTTTTTAACAAAGTTTAATATGTTTATATGGGCTGATGTTGGAGACATACATTCTTGTTTTTTTTATGTTTAACCAACAATAATAATGAAACATGGCTGATATCATATCGTGTAAAAGGTGTCGTTTGTGGTTTGAAGGGCTCCCTATTATTTACAAACAAACACATCACTATATCTTAATGTATGGCTATTTCACCACTTCATATCAAAGGAATCGATATAAAAACATGGCCAGTGCTATTTATGAAGTTTAAGAGATACCATGTGATAATTCTCATTGCTGTTAAAATTTTGTCATGTGAAAACGAGTAAAAGGGATAGTATTCTTTTTTTTTTCTGAATTGCCCCCAAAACATTGTTCGTAATGGTATAGCTCATTTTTAATGATATGTATATATACATTTAATGAGAAATACTTCCTACTATAACGACAAAGTATACCCATAATGAAATTTTTTATCCCTTTTTCTTCTTTAAACACCCATTTAACGCAAAAGCATGCAATATGTAACACATGTCTTACTTTTCCATAAAAAAAAAGACTATCCGCGATTTTCCATCAAGTCAGGAGTCAAAAGCAAATTTTATATGTTGATAATGATAATACAACATAGAGAACTATAACTTCATTATAGTTCAAAATAAAAAAGGAAGCAAATAAATAGTTTGATAATATTTGTTAGATATACTTTATTATTTTTGATGAAAAAAAAAAACAAATGAAAATGAAAGCAAAAAATTCTATTACTGAAATATAATAAAAAAAAAGCTGCTTCTATCAGTAAATAGATTAATTGTAGATGATATATATTATGAAATGTGAAATAAAATAAAAATGCTATTTTCCATGTTAAGAATAGTTTTGGAAAGCCAAAATAATGTTATATGCTTCAACAGGTCTACAATAAAAAATAAAAAAAAGAGTAAGTAACAGGAAGTCTTCTATTTTTTTTTTAAAGCACTTACTCTGAAAGTTTCTTCCAAGCAGCACTTGTTTGCTGGTTCTTCACGGCCAATATTTTACGATCAGCAAGCTTTGTCTTACGTGTCTTGGTAGGAACCACCTTGGCAGTCATTTCAAAACTCCATTTGCGGAAAATATAAACCTTGACAAGATCGAGAAGCATAAAATAGACGAGGGAAATACCGAGAACTGAGAAACCCCAGGCATAACCACAGGGTGCGACACCTTCGCGCTCTCCAAAAATACCATAGACTGAGAAAAATAAGGCAACAACTTGTGTACCGACGATGCAGACTGTGAAGATCCAGTTAGGCATGTTCTTGAACCAATGACCAGGGACACGAGTAGAGAAGATGACAAAGTGAGGTGCTAAAAACGTAATGTCTTTGTTATAATAATGATATATTGAATATGCTATATTATGCTTTACCTGATGAAATATGTAGATACATGATTGAGTGCAATTCATTATCGGAAACATGGAATACATCTCTGGCAATGTAGAAGTGGGCAAATGAGAGGAGTGCAAGAAGAGAAGCTAATACGAATGATAATGTGAGCAGTTGACCAATTCTCCATTTATCGGGTCTTTCTGATATTTCAGTGTTATCGACTGATATAACCAATGTAGCGGCATCATTCTAATAAAAATAATAAAAAGTTAATTACAAGGTTGATTTTTTTTTTAAAAAAAATGTATAAAACTTACCAAGACACAAATCATAATCAACAATACAGCAGGCATAGTCCAATCTTCGACCAAGGTGATGATAAACATGAAAAGCAAGAAGTGAATAGTAGATGTAATTCTATAGAGAGCATAGGATCGAAGACGTTGGAAAATGGCACGCGATGTAATGATACCATCAGTGATAGTAGAAAGACCAGGAGCAAGCAACACAATATCAGCGGCAGATCTAGCAGCATCAGTACAACCTTCAACTGCAATACCAACATCAGCTTTCTTAAGGGCAGGAGCATCGTTAACACCATCACCAGTCATACCGACCAAGAGACCCTTATTCTGGAGCAATTCAACCACACGGTATTTATGTTCAGGAATAACTTGAGCAAAACCATCAGCGCGTACACAATGTTCGGTAACTTCCTCTTCAGACTTGCAAGGATCAACAAGGTGATTGGCATCAAGAATAACACGACCCATACCTAAGCGAGCAGCAACTTCCTTAGCGATAATCATCTGGTCACCAGTAATCATTTTAACATCAACACCAAGAGCATTGCACTCTGCGATTGTAGAAAGAGAATCAGGGCGAGGGGGGTCAAGGAGAGAGATCATTCCAACCAATTCAAATTTATCAGCACTGCCATTCACGGTTCTTGCAACACCAAGAGCACGGAGACCGCGACGAGCAAGGGAGTTAACGGCACGTACAGCTTCATCATCACCACCAACAAGCTTGGTAATCACCTGAGGTGCACCTTTAGCGACACTGAAGCTTTGATTTGTGGCAAGATCTAAAATAGTTGCTTGGGTCATTTTGGTAACAGGGTTGAAAGGCTGGAATTTGGTAACCTTGTATCCAGGGATATCACGAGCATTTTTGCGGTTCTTAAGAATGTCCAACTGGGTTTCAGCAGCACGACGGACAGCAGATTCAATGGGATCATTAGCACCAGGTTCAGCAGCCAAGTAAGAATAAAGAAGAATGTCATCCTCGGTAAAGCTATTAGTCAACCATGGTTTATCAAAGGTAAGTTCATTCAAAGTCAGGGTACCGGTCTTATCAGAGCAGAGAACAGAGACAGAAGCCAACTCTTCAACAGCGGTTAGGCGCTTAACAATCACTTGTTTAGCAGCAAGTTGCTTGGCACCAACAGCCATTGTAACGGACATAACGGTAGGGAGACCAACAGGGATGGCAGCGACAGTAAGCACCAAACAGTTTTCAAGAACAGTCTTCCAGTTACCTTGTGGAAGGCCACGGAAATGAACCATTTGATAAACAAAGACAATGACAACGAGAACAACAGTTGACCAGATGAGAACGTTACCGATTTTACCAATGATCTTTTGGAAGTGACCTTGTTCAGCAGTGATGGCAATCAAGTTTGCAGCACGACCGATAAAAGTATCAGCACCAGTTTTAGTGACCATGCCTAGCTGTTGACCTTGCTTGATAATACTAGATGAATACACGGTGTTACCCTTCTTCTTAGCAACTAGCAGAGATTCGCCTGTTAAGCCAGATTGGTCAATCATCAATTCAGAGTCGTTATCTTCACCGTTTACACCAAGACCCAAGAGTCGCGCATCAGCAGGGACAATGTCACCAATACGAAGAACGATAACATCACCAGGAACCAATTCTT
Organism: Backusella australiensis; assembly: GCA_024140565.1. Taxonomy (NCBI): domain Eukaryota; kingdom Fungi; phylum Mucoromycota; class Mucoromycetes; order Mucorales; family Backusellaceae; genus Backusella; species Backusella australiensis. The sequence continues at coordinate 35,142 of VCJH01002437.1, read as the reverse complement.
TGACATCAACCTCTTTCAAGTCTCCATCACGCCAACAGCGTGTCTTTAATGCCAATGTTTGACGGAGAGCATCCAAGGCAGACTCTGCTTTTGCTTCTTCGATGTAGCCAATAATAGCATTGATGATCAAAAGAGCCAGAATAATACCAAAATCGATCCAATCACCTACGACAGCAGCAATGATACAGGCAATTTCGATAAGATAACTGATCGGACCGGTAAAGTAGGAAAAGAACTTTAAGAAAGGGTTTGTCTTTTTCTCTGGAAGTTCGTTCTCGCCAAATTGTGCCCTTCGCTCCTCTACTTCAGAACTGGTAAGGCCATGACTGGGATCTGTGTGCAGAAGAAGTTCAAGCTCTGGAGAGATCTCATCTTCATGTTCAATATGCTCATGCTCTTCAAACTCTACCCCAGATTTTTTTTCGTCGTGCTCGTGGACAGACATTTTGTTGATTACTAATTTGGTTGTTTGTATTTGTATGTTGCAATTTGATTATTTTTTACACAATACCATACAAATAAGAAACAACTCAGTATGATATGTGAAAAA
>VCJH01002430.1:17290-28884 GCA_024140565.1 Backusella australiensis | reverse complement strand
AAAAAAAAAAAAAAAAAAAAAAAAACTTAAAGTCATTTCTACTAGATGGATATTGGTGTTGGTTCATTTGTGTTTTCTTCGGGAATTGTTGCTTCTAGAGCCTACCTCAAGAAGGAACAACCTACTGTTTTAAAGGCTGTACTACAGGCAATCAGATCAGCTTTTCCTGTCTTGTTTTTAGGTTTTGCAAGACTCTTCCTTACAAAGAGTGTCAATTATCAGGTAATAATAGTGTGCGGTTACAAAGTCAGTTCCATCATTCTAAAGTAGAATGTTTAGGAGCATAATTCAGAATATGGATTGCACTGGAACTTTTTCTTTACACTTGGTTTTCTTCCACCATTTGTAACGGTTCTGGGATTTTTAAGACGCTTTTTACCTTTCTCTATACTTGGATTCTTGATTGCTGCCGGTTACCAAACGGCACTATGCTTTGGATTGCAAACATGGATTTTAGAAGCAGCCAGAGTGGATTTGGTCACTGCCAATAAGGAAGGCATCTGCAGCTTTTTGGGCTATCTTTCCATCTTCTTGTTCGGTCTAGAATGTGGCACTATTGTATTTCAAGACAAGATTTCAGAGACAAAGCCATCGCAAATGCTGGGCATGTCCCAAAAACCAGCCATCAGACAGACGGCGTTGCAATTGTATGTGTACAGTGCAGTGTTGTGGGCCCTGTTTCATGGATGGATTTATTTAAGCCCGGATTATTATGTGTCACGTAGAATGGTAATATTCTGAGTTTTATTTCTGCCCTCAATAACTGATTTACCTTATTTTACCTAGGCCAATCTCCCGTATATATTTTGGGTGGTTGCATTTAATGTTACCCTGCTGGCCTCCCTAGCTTTGATCGAATCCTACCGCGGTGTCGGTAACCGGGGCCCTGCCTTGCTTGACAGTATAAATATCAATGGCCTCGTTGTTTTCCTTGTGGTAAAGAAAAAAAAAAGAAAAAAGAGACGAGTAAAAACAACAGTCACTTATTACGTAATATTTTTATAGGCAAATGTACTGACAGGCGCAGTGAATTTGAGCATGCGAACACTTTATATGACAGACAATGCCGCCATGGTAATTAATATCATCTATATCTCCATCGTTACTGCTGTAGCCTGGATACTCTGGCGCTCTTTTTCGCTGCGCATCAAACTCTAAAAAATAAAATGTAATTAGTATAAGAAAAAAAAATTTTTCTTATATATATTTTCATTATTTTTTTAAAAAACTCTAAATTTATTACTTTTTCCGCTTTTATTATTTTTAAGGATACCACAACAAAAGTAATATTTTATTTTTTTATATAAAAAAAAAAAGACAATAAAAATAGCATTATTCAATCCAAATGAGTGGTAAGAATGAAGCAGTTTATAATCACAAACGCGTAATCTAATTGCTCTTTAAATTACGACAACAACAACAACAACAACAACAACAACAACAACAACAACAACAAAAGTACCTGCAATATTTTCAGATAGTGATGCATCTGATTATACAAGCAACAACAGACTCGAGCTTTCTTCATTATCTTCACTAAACAGCCCAGAACACATTCTGTCGGCCCAGAGCTCACCTTCTCCCGTCGCTTCTGAAGAGTCTTCAGAGCAAGGAAGCTATCTCGATCCCGACTTGTATTGTTTAAGAAGATCTTCAAGGCAGAAAAAGGCGATAATGACAGTAAGTGTTGTTTGTTTTTACGAATATGCACAATGAAATAAGATTTATATTATCTTACTATACTATCCTGTAAAATACAACTAATCATCCCTATTTTTCCCAGTCAGAGGAGTCCGAGGAAACAACGTTTACCACTGATGACGAACAAAACCAAAGCTCGGATGATAATTATGGCGAAAGTACCATCACGCGTAAGCGCAAAAAGCCAGCACGTAGAACCAGACAGACCCAAGGTAAAACCAATCCTTTCTCGATTAGCATCATCTTATTATTAATCACTTGTTTATTTATTGTAGCTTTTCACAGCGATAGTTCCGAAAACGATGATGGGGAGGAAGGAGAAGAAGAACAAGAAGGATTCTCGAGTTCTGATGATGAATGGACCGGTCGTGCCATTAACAACAGCAGCAGTAAAAAGAAGAGTAAGCGAGCACGCACTAAAACAAGAATGCCAGAGCCAGGTTAGCCCTCTTTTTATTGTTATGCACACACATTCAATAACAAAACAAAAAAAAAACAGAACTAGATGATGATTATCTCGATTTTTATCGACATTCAACTCGTACCAGAAAAGTAACCAATTACAATGAAGATAATGCAGAACTTTGGGGGCTCTCCGAAGAAGAAGAACTTACACCGTATACCCCAACTCCAACAGAAGAGGAAGGAGATGTCATTGAAAGTGTTCATGATCATCGACGACAAGCTGACATAGGTAATACTTTTTATATAGTAATATTGTTGTTATTGTTATTATTTATTGCTTATGTCTTCTTGTGTATACTAATCTTAACCTACCAAAATCACAATAACGCACACAATTGTATCAATAACCACATTCACACATTCAATAGAAGACGAAATTAGAGACGATCCCGAACACAACATGGAATATTTAATTAAATGGAAGACATGGTCGCACCTGCACGACACATGGGAGACATTCGATCGTCTCGCCTCTTTCAAAGGCTATAGAAAGGTCGAAAACTACATCAAAAACCACATCATTGATGAAGCAGCGTTTCGAAACAACTTGGAGACCACCCAGGACGAGATTGAGCAACAGGATATCAACATCTCCCGTCGTCGTGACGAAATCAATGACTGGAGAACCGTCGATCGCATCATCGCCGTTCGCTACGTCAAGTCGGAAGAGGAATATTTGGTCAAATGGAAACGGCTGCATTACAATGAATGTACATGGGAAAGTGCAAACTTAATATCGGCTGATTACCAAGCAGAGATTGACGAATTTTTGGATCGCGAACAGAATGCGCACATACCACATCGATCACTGTCGTACTATAAGAGTCGCCCAAAGTTTGTGACGTTCAAGGAACAGCCGTCGTATATTACGGGCGGGGAGCTGCGTGACTATCAGTTGCATGGCGTCAATTGGATGTATTGGCTCTGGTGTCAGGACAAGAATGGCATTTTGGCGGATGAGATGGGCTTGGGCAAAACCGTACAGACCATTAGTTTTCTAAATGTCCTCCATCATGCTCGTCAGGTCTATGGTCCCCATTTGGTCGTTGTCCCCTTGTCCACTTCGGAAAATTGGGTCTCCGAGTTCAAGCAGTGGGCGCCAGACATGAATGTTGTCTGCTATTTAGGTAACCGCAAGGCAAGAGAGACAATCCGTGAGAATGAATTCTATCTGCCCGGCACAAAGAAGCTAAAGATCAACGTCCTCATCACAACCTATGAAATCGTCTTGAAGGACCGGGACGCCCTGTCAGACATTCGATGGCAGTATTTGGCCGTCGACGAGGCACATCGACTCAAAAACTCGGAATCGCAGCTTTATGAGGCTCTTTCTGGCTTCCGTGCCGTCAACCGCCTCCTGATTACCGGCACGCCTCTTCAAAACAACATCCGTGAATTACTAGCGTTGATTCGATTCCTATCGCCCACCATGGATCTCTCCATGTACAACTTTGATATTGATAACAGCGAGGGACAGGAGGAGAAGATCAAGGGTATCCATGAAAAGATCAAGAGCATCATGCTGAGACGTCTAAAGAAAAATGTCGAAAAGTCGCTACCCAACAAGTCGGAGCGTATCCTGCGTGTGGAAATGTCGAGCCTGCAACGCATGTTTTATAAAAACATCCTCACCAAAAACTTTGAGGTGCTTACCCAGGCCGGCGAGTCTAAAAAGCAGTGGCTCAATATTGCCATTGAGCTTAAAAAGGCAAGCAACCATCCTTTCCTGTTCCCGGACGCTGAAAAGTTTAGTCCTACCCGTGTGGAGCAGCTCAAGGGTTTGATTGAGAACAGCGGCAAGATGATACTTTTGGACAAGCTATTGTCACGATTTAAACAGGATGGTCATCGTGTCTTGATCTTTTCGCAATTGGTCATGATGTTGGATATTCTTTCCGATTACATGTCGTTGCGCGGTTATCATTATCAGAGATTGGATGGCTCCATGAAACCCGAGGATCGTAACAAGGCCATTGAGCACTTTAATGCACCCGGCAGTCCCGATTTTGTCTTTTTACTCTCCACACGTGCCGGTGGCATGGGTATCAATCTGGTGACGGCCGACACTGTTATTATATTTGATTCCGATTGGAACCCCCAGAACGACTTACAGGCCATGTCAAGAGCACATCGTATTGGTCAGACCAAGTCGGTCAATGTCTATCGCTTTGTCACCAAGGGCACCATGGAGGAGGACATCATTGAACGTGCCAAACGAAAGATGGTGCTCGAGTACTGTGTCATCAAACAGATGGATACCTCGGGTAGATCCTTGCTCAACGATAACCTCAAATCATCCATGCTCTCTTCACTCTCGTCATCCTCCAGCACCCGCGAAACGCCCTTCAACAAGGAGGAAATGTCGGCCATTTTGAAATTCGGTGCCCAAAACATGTTTCAGCAAACCGAAAACAATGAAAAGCTGAACGACATGGATCTGGATGAGATTTTGGCGCGTGCAGAGCAGACAGAGACAATGGACGGTAACAATGAAAGTGAGCTGGGGTCTGAGGATTTCCTTGCACAATTCAAAATCACAGATTATGGAGGCACCGCCAACCTCGAATGGGAGGATATCATTCCATTGGAGGAACGTCAGAGGGTGGAAGAGGAGAAGCAGCTCCAGGAGGATCTTGCACGGGTGGAACGAGCCGCTAAAAAGAGCAGGGTCATCTATAACGAAAGTAACCTGGATGAGGAGGAGTTGGTGGATTCACCAAAGAGCCGAAAGAAACGTGCCGCAAGCTCGAATAAAAAGAAGGTGGACGAAAGCAGTCAAGAGTTATCGGAGAAGGACCGTCGTGCCATCATGCGTGCGGTGTTGAAATATGGCGATGTGGAGGCGCGTTATGAGGACGTTGTAAAGGAATTTGATCTGAGCCAAAAGGCAAAGGAGACGGTGCTTGAGCATTATACAGATTTGCTTTCAGAGTGCAGGGCCAAGGTGCGTGAGCAGTTCATGGCCAATGCAACATTCAGTTTGGACGAACAGGATATCACGGAGGAGTTGCTTTTACGAGAATTACGACATACCAAACAAAAGGCTATTTTGTTTACATGGCGCGACATCCAGGGTGTCAATGCGGGTCAAGTGCTTCAAAGACATCACGATATGCAAGTATTGGCAAAGAGATTAAAAGTATTGCCTGACGAAAACAAATTCCGTGTGTCCATGGGCGCCAAACGAGTTCAGGGTTGGTCGTGTACATGGGGAACAAAAGAAGATGCGATGCTGCTGGTCGGCGTCAACCGCTATGGTTTTGGATCGTGGCCACTCATCCAAGCAGATGAATCACTAGGTCTTTCCGACAAGTTTTTCTTGGGTGACGAGAAGAGCATACCAAAGGCCATTCACCTCGTTAGACGAGCGGATCAAATGATGAAGATTGTTGCAGAAGAATCAAAATCAAGGGCAAAGGCGTCCCAACCTGTAAATAGCGATAAAAAGTCCACCCATAATAATAGTCAGTTGAAGAGACGTACTCGAGAGGAGAATGATGACGAGAAACCCGTCAAGGTCACAAAGACCTCAAAACCCAACAAAAAAGTAGTAGTAAAAGAGTTACCCGACAAAGATATACCTCAACTCATGAGAGCCATCAAGCCCCAATTAATGCGATTAAAAGACGAAGGTGTACGAGAACAAGGACCCAAAAAGGCCGCCGTGATTCGTGAATGCATGTTGGTCATCGGTACACATATCGATAAACAGGTCCTGCTTCATCACAATGATGTCCGCCTCAACAACGATCTTTGGATGTATACCGTACGCTTCTGGCCAGGCACCAACGTCTCCTATAAGGATCTGATGAACGTCTATGGAAAGATCAAGGATGCCGCTAGCAACGAGAAGAGCGATCGATCACGCTCTGAAGAAAAGTCATCAAGAAAATCGCATAGTAGACACGATGATAAACGAAGACGCGATGAGCGCCGTGACCACAAACGAGACGACCATCGGCGAAGTAGCAGTGGAGATCATCGACATGATGATCATCGTCGGGATCGCCATGATAGTAAACGTAGAGAAGAAAGACGCCATGAGAGACGTCAGGATGAGGGTGATAGACATCGAAAGTCATCGACGGATCGTCGAGAAAGACGGAATAGTCATGATAAAAAACATTAATTGTAAAAAAAAAAAGAAAAAGAAAAAATATAACCTCTATAATACTTTTAGTAGATTGTAATAAACTTTAATAAACTGTAAAAAAAGTAAAATCGTTTTTTTTTTTATTATTATTATGAAAAGGTGGTATTTTTCATGGACACCTTTGTATACTTTTATTTATATTTTTTAAAAAAAAATAAATTACTTGAGATGTTGTGCATATGCCTTTAATAATGTACGACGAGGCTTCTGTCTTTTATTGATACACTCATCTTCCAAGACATACAGCGCATCTCTGATGGTGACTTTCCGGGTTCCCTGCTCGCCTAAGCGGTTGGGTCGACCGATGGTCGAGGGCGGAAGAAAGAATCGGTTATCGGATCCACTACGGCTGAAAGTTGATTTTGAACGATCCTTCTTGGTGAGCATATCAGCACCGCTGCCACTCTTTCGTCTGCGAGGTCTTCCTCGGCCCCGAGGCTGTTCTTCGGGTGTTGCGGTAGGGGTTGTAGGGGATCCTGCGCCGGATTGCACCTGCGCCGCTGCATTTGTTGCCACAGAAGCCGCATTCGCCACAGGTGTACTGCTTGAAGGCGAGGGTGCATTTTCACTAAAGGGGCTGAATGCATTTGTGGGGGATGCCGAGATGGGTGTGCTCGAGGATTGTGCCATGGATGGCGAGGGAGGAGGAACAGATGCACTACTTTGCCTTGCGGCGTTCATGGCAGCGGCTGCCTCCTTTGCCTGTATACCCGTCAACATCCAGCTTTTTTTAACACCACCTGCAATCATCAGCGCGGTTTCATCCGTGTTTTTCTTTTGAGCGCCTTGACTCATATGACGCGCTGCCACTCCAGGTCCCAATTCCTTCTTCTTCTTCTTTTTGGAGGGCCGATCCTCTTCGCCACCCTCGCCACCTTCTCCATCGCCCATCTGTGCTCTTCGTTCGCGCTCAACAATAACCTCCTTTCGCTTACGTTCCTCCTCTCGCTCCACGCGCTCAAGTGCCAGCAGCTGCTTTTTGACGTCTTGGATGTCGGCGATTTTATAAGAGATGCCTTCATTCTCGTTGCTGGGTGGTTGGATGAATTCCTGTGAGTCCATGCGATGCTTAGAAGCGTAGATCATATGTTGGATGATCTCTGTGACGCGAGCCTGAGCTGCTAATGCAATAAATGTAACCACATCCTTTTCAACATGTTCTATTTCTGCCGCTATAGCTTTAAGAGAAAGAAATGGTTAATGCATTTTTAAATATGCATAAAAACAATGTCCTATTTTGCTTACCTAATTTGTTTAATGAATCTGTCAACATTTCTGTATTCATGAAGCTTTGGTTTATCGCATTAGCGTCCTCTTCCTATGTAACAAACATGTCAATCACTTTATTCGAGTCCTGTACAGCCCATACTTACATTAGCAGTATTGTAATTTTCATAATTCACTTGTCCACCACTAATTATCCGTTTCATTATTACACATTCGCTTTTTCACTTTTTGCATATTAAATTACCTCTGTTGCTGCTGTTGCATTTGCTGTGGTGGTTGTGGTTGTGGTGGTTGTGGTTGTGATATTTGCTGCTGAGCTTGCTGCTGCATCTGTTGTTGATGGAGCTGCATCTGCTGCAATTGTTGTTGTTGTTGAGGGGATTGTGGAAGCGGTTGCTGTTGCTGTTGCTGTTGCTGTGGTGAGAATTGCTGCTGTTGAGGATGCTGCTGCATTTGAATATGCTGCATTTGTTGAGAAGGAGGAGGAGGATTGGGTCTATACATTGGTAATGCTTGGGGTGATGAAGGTACATCCGATAGTCTGGATCTTTTATTCTGAGGAGTACTAAATATAACACAAGTATTATTATTATTATTATTATTATTATTATTATTATTATTATTATTATTATTATTATTATTATTATCTCGGCATATTTATGCATCTTACATTAGTCCCGCCATCCCACGTTGCGTATCCTCTGCTCGTAATTGTGAGCTACTCAGTGGTCTTTTATTCTTGAATGCCTGTTGAGGAATAGGCTGTTGTGGTTGAATGGGTGGTCTGACATAGCGCGTTGAAGCAGCAGCCACGCTAACAGGAGTTGACGCATTTGAAGCTTGTTGTGGTGCTGCTGGTCGACTTTTTAGGTTTTCCAACTGTTGGTATTGTTGCTGATCTAACAGCATTTTCGCCTGCTCCAAAAATTGATTTGCTGTAACTTCATTATTCTAGTTGATGCGTGATAAATGAGCATTCCTGTTTTTATGCTAAACAATAGACATTTAAACCTACTTGTAACTGTCTAAACAATCTAAAAAAGCTTTCTCTACGGTCAGGAGGTAACTGCGCTGTCAAATTATCTAATAAAGTCAAATGTGTGACTAAAAGAGTAATCAGTACGGTCGTCTCCTCTTCGTAATCCTTTGCTTACCTCCACCGCCTCCATTTGGTGTTGGTGGATTTCCAGCTGGAGTCCTTGGCGCATTTTGGCCGGGAGGAGCAGACTGTTGAGAAACCTGAGGAGATTGTGATGTGGGCTGAGAGGAATTTTGTACAGATGGTTCCTGAGGCTGCTGCTGCTGCTGCTGCTGCTGGGGAGATTGCTGCTGTGGTAAAGCTTGGTTTAAAGCTTGGGGTGAGCTATGAATAGTCTGGGGTGAGTTTTGTGGATTCACTCCAGAGATTTGCTGTGGAATAGGTCTAGGCGATTGAGAATTAAGTAAAGGCGAGTGCTGTGGTAAAGGTTGTGAGTGGGATAAAGGTGATTGATGTGCAGCAACAGGAGAGTGCTGAACAACTGGCGAGTGTTGCGAATTAGATCTCGCAAGCTGTACACCGTGATGAGGTGATTGAGCGATGATCTGAGGTGATCCAGCCATAGTCACCTTTGGCGATTGCGCAGTTATTTGCGGTGAGTGTTGGAGATTCATCGAGGGAGACGACTGAGTAAGAGGTCCACTCGTTTGAGGTGGTGACATTTCTGGGGACTGTTGAGGTTGAACCTGAGGCGAATTCTGCGACATGGGTGAATTGCTCAGTACTGATTGTGAATTGCTCGATGGTTTTGAGGAATCGTGTATAGGAGAGGGCGTGACAAAAGGAGAAGCGTTGTTTGGTGTATTGTCATTACTGTTCCATAACAAAGGATGCGATTGTAATGAAGATGACGCGTTTGATTCCTTTAATAGATCTTCTGTATTCTTAGTACTGAACAAGTGTTGAAGTTCTGCAGGAAGATTGTTATAAGAGGCCGATTGATTATCTTCATTATCAAAGTTGGGTATAGCTTGGAAAGAAGAGCCGCTGGTGTTCACTTCGTCTCCCAAGATGTCTTGGAAATTGAAGTTTAAACTATCCTGTTCTTCTTTCGGCTGCTCTTTATCACTCATATTATCTTTAAAGAAAAAAAAAAAGATTTGTATCCACTTTCGAGTTTTTTTCTTATTCTTTTTTTTATTTCAAAATGATGATGTCATTGTTCCTATAATTCTCTTTTTGGAAATTAACTTTTTTCAAAGGAAGCACTCGTCTTGATATCTTGTTTATACCAATACACTTACTTTATCATATTATGCATTTCAATCTTTTTAAATTCAGTGATAGATTTTATTAGGGCTGATCCTGTAAAGCATTAAAAGAAGGATTCAAGTTGACCCAAAGTATTGAGTAATAATCAGTGTTATTGATCTATACCATAATCTATGATTGCCATTATTTGTGTATTGCGTATTTACAGAAATTAAGATGCTTTTCTTTTCTTCCCCAAGAAAAAAGTTAAATTGGGAATCTTTTATTTACCTTTTTTTCAAAAAAAGGTAACAAATAAACAGTTAACTTTGAAAAGCAGCTAATTAGTATCATATGCCTCCAATGTCACTTGTATATTGTGGAGATTTAACTTCTCAAAAGAGAGGCAAGAAGACCAAGAAGTCTAGCTCAAGGGTAATTCTAAAAGACATGTATTTACGTTGATTTAACAGTGTATTATGCGATACCGGTTATAACAGTAGTAACTATAACGAATAGCGTGGACTTTACTCCATCAAAAAACAGTTTCTGCTGAAAGCAGTATCGATGCGAAAAATGACAACATTTTAAATAATTTACACTCCGACTCCTTTTTTTTTTTATTGAGCAGATGCGAAGCTTTTCTTTTTTCTTTCTTTCCAATAACGTTGTATACTAAAAATAATAATACTCATAGTAGCAATATATTAAGATATAATATATTTGGGATTCTATATATTATATACTTATATTTATATCACTTTATACCCTGTTGTTGTCTAACATCATCATCTTAACAGCACAATGAGCTTTTTGAACTTTAGGTAATTAGGAAGAAATATATAAAAACAGGATGGCATGACTTATTTACTCATCTTGCTTACAGTTTGGGAGGAAAGAAGAACAAGTCTTCAAAGACAAAGGGAATATCTGATTCCAAGCCACTTTACACAACACAGCCTTACTGCACGCACATGCTAGTTAAGGGCAACTTCAAGACAATTACAGAATTACCCAAGTATATCGATATTAACGAGTGGCTGGCCTTCAACAGTAAGTTGTTATAAAAACGCTACCTTTTATTTACAAAGCATTAACATGCAATAAAAAGCATTTGAATTTTTCAATCATATCAATATGTTTTACGGATCAATTGCTGATTTTTGTACTGCTCAGTCTTGTCCGTGTATGTCAGCAGGCCCAGGGTAAGTCAGCGCTTGGTGCTATCCATCATTTTACTAATAAATGCTATAGAATAGAATACACTTGGGTCGATGCTTCATCTAAAAAGATTAGGCTACCCGCACCTCAATACATTGATTACATGGCGTCAAGTATACAAAATATGATGAATGATGAAACCCTATTCCCTACGAAAGCAGGTAACTTTACCAATAAGAGGATTTCATATGGCGTGTGAGTGTGTGTTAACATGTATAAAGGACGGGATTTCCCTAGAGAGTTTCCTCAACTTGTAAGACGGATATTTGGACAGCTATTTCGATTATTTGCACACATTTATCATAACCATTATGATAAAATATTGCCTTTATTTGAAGAACCTCATTTGAATTCATTATTCGCGCATTTCATATCGTTTGCCAAGGAGTTTGATCTACTAGACAAAAAGGAGCTGATTCCATTACAAGAGTTGATTGATATCATGATAAAGGATGGCGTTATTTCATAGTTCCTCTTTCATTTATACAGTTATTACAAATAAACCATAAAATAAATCATGTACCAATGACTGGCCATTATTAATGTGTTGGATTAATAGATTGGTTATATTGATAATGGCACAACACCTTATATTAT
>VCJH01002426.1:4404-19667 GCA_024140565.1 Backusella australiensis | reverse complement strand
TTTTTTTTTTTTAAAAAAAAAAAAAAAAAAAAAAAAAAAAAAAAGAATCCTTAGATTCTGTCATCAAATGTAAAAGCGGGATTTAACTTTTTTTAAACTTTAATTTTCTATTTTTAATATCACGATCACGCCTGTAACAATAATAATCTGTCAAATGGGAACAATGACTGTTTTGTCAAATACAGCTTACTCGCTCCATCATCCAATTAATGAACTCATATGTCAGATATATTTATTATAAAGTTACATACATGAGAAGGATTTATAAATCCATGCACAAAGTGTAAAGAGGGGACTTTTCCCAGCTCCTTTGATCCAATATCAAATGCAGAGCGGATAACGAAAATAGATATTTTGCGTAGACCTCGACATGTTACAACAAATACAATTATTAAAGCTAGAAGCAAAATTGCTCTATTTGCCTGCGCACTTTTTTCTTATATCTTCATTTTTTAGCTGAGTATCTTCGCTTAAATTTAATAGCCTTGTTTCCTTTGCGCATGATTCAAATGAAATTATCTTATTTACTTGAAAAAAAATGAATGAATAAAACATATATATAAAAGTCGAGGTAATTGATCCCGCAAGTGGATCTTATATAGAGGGGGATGCACACAAAGTTTGATACTTTTATCCCGATTTGCACACACGATCGGTTTTAATAATAAAAAATGATTTATTGATTTACACAAAAGACTGTGTCGTGTAACGAAGTTTAACAGAATATAAAGCAGAGGAAGTATGAGAGGAGTTTCATTTTTTATCGATTCTTCTTACTCTCAATCCCTTCTTTTATTAAAAAAAAAATGAATAACTTTTTGCCATCTAAATTAAAACATGAAAAGTATGCTCCTTATGTTGGTGCTGTAGCTACCGTTGCATTACTTTATTCTACTGCACGCTTACTCTCAGGTAGTGGAAACAAACAAAAGGACGGCTTTACACAAATTCCTGTTCCAGGCTCATCCTATCCTTATGTTGGTGAGTATATATACAACAGTTATTGTTTCTATAAACTAAAATATATATAGGCCACCTATTATCTTTGGGAGATAAACCTGGTCGTCAAATTGGAAAATGGCATGATGAATTAAACTCACCTATCATCAAGGTAAAAATGGGAGTTCAGGAATGGATCATGATCGCAGACCCTTATCTTGCCCACAAAATTTTTGTAACCAATGGTGCCCATACCTCTGCAAGACCCTTCAATACCTTCTGCACTACTCTTTATAGTTGCAATCAAAAGGGTATTTCCTATGGTGAAGGCAAGGATTGGAAAGCAGGAAGATCAGCATGTAAATGTTTATAAACTATGCTTGTGATAACAGAAACTTATTAATTGAATCTTTATCATTATAGTCTTAACGGTCTTGTCCCCAAATGCTGTAGGACAATATATGGATGTTATTGAACGAGAAGCTAGTCTTTTAACCGAACGCTTGGTTGAAGCAACACAGAAAGACGGCAGTGTCTACCCTATCAGTTTCTTACAATTAAATGCCTTGAATGTCGTTTGCTCCGTTTCTGTCGGAAAGACTTACAAGACTGTTGAGGATCCTGAGTTTAAGGAAATCGTACACATGATTGAGGTCAATATGAAGCTTGCAGGTGCTGATAAAGACCTTCCTAGCTTTTTACCCATCTTGTCACCCATTGAATTCTTGGTAGAGGCTAAAACAGAAATGAAGGACCATATTGTTAAAATTAGAGATCCTCTCTTGAAGAGACTTATTGTAGAAGCCGACATCCAGGATGGACCTAATATTTTTAAGAGATTTAACGAGGAAAACTTCCCACTTGATGATGAGAGCAAGCTTGTCATTCTTAGTAAGTTTATTTTCTTTTTGGATGTATTCAATGTATATATGGTTAATAATGGTTCTAATCTTCTTTTTTTTTTTCAGATGATCTTTTGTCTGGTGGTATGGATACAGGGTAATTTAATATATATCTTTTTCTCTCTCTTGAGTAATAGACTAACAAAAATTTACTTCTTCACGTATTGATTTTTTTTTAAAAAAAAATAGATCCACTACTCTTTCTTGGTATTTCGCATTGTTAGCTAACCATCCTGAAGTTCAAGAAAAAATTTTCAATGAATTGGATAAATTTATCAATGTAAATGGCCGTATTCCGTCATTTTCAGATAGAGAGGAAGTCCCATATTGTCTTTCTGTTATGAAAGAATGTATGAGGTTGAAGCCTACTACTCCATTTGGTCTGCCGCACCTAGCCACTAGTGATTGTAAGTTATTTTTTTGTAGTGATATTAAAATAATAAGCCCCAAAAACAACACTTGTATAAGTGCTGATAAACGGCTTAGTATTCATCTACCTAAACATATATGAGAAAGATAAAAACTAAAACTAATCTTAAAAATCATTTGGTAGTCATCGTGGACGATTATTTCATTCCCAAGGGAGCAACATTATTGTGTAGCATGGACAAAATTCATAGAAGCGAGAACTTTTATCCACGAGCAAACGAGTTTATTCCTGATAGATTTATGAATGATCCAAAGTTGATGAATACAGCTGCTAATGGAAAAATCCATGAACGTGATCAGTTTAATTTTGGCTTTGGTCGTCGTATTTGTCCTGGTATTTATTTGGTAAGATATTGCTTATAGATAAACATACAAGTGTATTCATTTATAAATGTATAGGCTGAAGTGGAAATGTACTGTGCTTTTATCAATGTCTTCTCAAACTGTAGAATTGATCCTATCAAAGACAGTCAAGGAAATTCCGTCTATCCTGATATCGATGATGTATTGGATAATGGCATTGTACAATCTCCTGTTCCTCACAAGATTAAGTTTGTAAAGAGACAAACTACTACAGTGGCTTAAGCACACTTCTTTTCTTCATACTCCTTTTTTTTTCTTCCTCTCCTTTGTTTAGCTCCTTTGTTTAGTTAAATTTACTCAATATGGAAAGGATCTTATTTATACTTTTTTAATCTGGTGCGCCTGTCCTTATTCCTTTTCCTTATATCATGTTTATCTCTCATACATTCCTTTTGTTCATTTTCTTATTTTCATGTATATTTTCTGTATGGTTTAATTCTGAATATAATAAACAAATCGTGCTTTGGTTGTTTACAAAACAACTGTATGACATTTGGCTTTGAAAAAAAAAAGGAAAATGGAAACAGCAACTCGGTTCCTTGTGCGATGTTTCACATATCTTTGTTTAAAACGAAGTTAATTGTCGATGTTACGTGAACGAATATTTGTGAAAAAGAATGCCTGATTCTCTCTTACTGTATTGCTGTGATGATGGTAAAATTATGAGTAGTGTTAAAATATAGTATGGTTAGTGTTTGTCTATATATATTCATAATGCATTTGTTGGAAATTCTAACTCGTATTTCAGCTCTCTGAGATAGTGAGACGTAACACCATGTCATAATTTATTCCTCTATTGTCCACAAGGATCTAAAGGAGACACCTGCCATTATTTTTTAAAAGCACAAAAAAGGAACTCTCAAATATATTCTATAAAGACATCTCCAGAAATTTATGAAGCATTAATGAGTAACACTTCATAGTCAGCACCGAGTTTATCGTATCGGTTTTTATTAGCTCGTAGTATAAACATCATTATGGCTGCTTTATTTGACATTATATAATAATGATAAATCAGAATATATAGTTATTCTCTTTTGTTTATATCTCCATCCCCAATCTACACCCCATCTGTTACATGAACCAGACTGTCCTCAAAAGGATATTGAATCCGAACAATAAGGTATTTGAGTTTGAGCCTGTGCCTACAGCTGCGGTAAAAGACAATTTCGTTTGAATGTCTTAATATCTTGAATATAAAAAGCAAAATTTTCTTGCCAAAAGAGTTCCCTTGATTTGCGGCGTATTGCACGATCGAATTTCGTTTGAGAGGTATTTTTTTTTATCACGTTCCATCTTGGCTTTCAGTTTGAATTTAGAAATACTTATAACCAATGCTGGTGGTTTGGTACGCTCCAGTCTCTTCTGTTCTCTCCGGTACTCATTTTCAGTAGCGGATCGTATAGCATCTCGTCCCTCTTTTATTGCCTAGCGCTCTTACTCTTTCTCTGGTGTTCTCGCCTCTGGTGATTGATAGCTTTCACTTTTCCTCTAAACATCATCAAATGCTAAAACCTATCATTTTTTGAATACGGTAGATATATCTTGAGTTTAAAAGTAAGTGTCATGACTTGGATAGCTCGTTATTTCCCCTCTCATATTAAAGCCCAATGTGGTTGAGAATACTAAATAAATAACAATGGATTCTAGAACGAGATATATTTTGTGTGAAAAAAAAAAATTACCAAAAGCGTTTTCATATGCGATTTCATATACATTTGGTACTTTGCTAGCTCTTTACATTCTTTAATGAAATATAGTGGATTTCATTTAAAATTATCGCATATATTACCTAAATTTAGGTCAAACCGAAAATCTTTGTAAGGTCATCAGGACATTTCCAAGGCGTATAAACGAGGTTGAGTATTCTAATTCAAAGGTTAAAAATAAGCGATGGTTATGCTATATTAACAAGATTAGTATATAATATTTTGGATTTATGTAATGAGCGCGCGCCAAGCAAGACATGAGTAAGGTATATCTTTTATAAAAACCAGATGGTTTGCCATTTTTCCTAACGGATATAAGACTTTTTTTTAGTATTCAAAGATTAACAATGGGAAAGAAAAAAAGCATTACTTAATAAAATAGTTTTCTTATATCACTATATCTTCAAGCTAAACAAACATTCTTAAAATGATTTTTTTTTGACGGAACAACCCATAAATGTTCACATCCGTTATTATTGACTATTATAGTAACCAATTTTTTATGCATATATGTTGAAAATAATTCATTACTTTTATATAAACATTAGTTATTGTAACTGAGCGAATTTCAGCTATAAACAAACATATATTCTTTTTTGAAAGAAAAAAAGAAAATATAAATTCATAATATCAATTAGGCTGGACAAAAAAAAAAAGAGGGGAAACGATATATAATGAAAAGCTAAATTTTTGGAATTACAAATCGATGTCCTAATTTACCGTATCTGATATTTTTGGATTATGTGTATGGCTCTAAGGTCGACTTTTAAACAGAATTGAGCTCAAAAAGATGCTCTCGTTTAATTTCAGGTATTGTCAATAGACAACAGCATTTAATTTAAAAATAGGCGCAGGAATGTGAAATAATAGGACCCATATGTTTAACTAAACAAAATACGGCTTCGAAAAAAAAAAATCTGATTCTTTTTTTTTGATATAAAAGTAGTTGTAAAATCGTAACGTATTCCCTTTTTATATAATAATAATAATAGTAAAAGTAAACTAATGCGTATTTTGAGTCTAACTACTTTGGCCATTGGATTAGTCTTTGTATCTACAGTATGTGCTTCTCCTTCGTCCTCACGATTTGAAAAACGAGGACATCGCTGTGATAATGGGTGCGAATCTGACCACTCTCCTTCGGGAAGCGGATCAGGATTTGGTGCAGGTATACTACTCGTGACATGTTCAAAATTATTGATGAGCGCATTATAAATATCTAATTGACATTTAAAGGATTTGGTGGAGGCGGTGGCGGAGAAAATAAAGACGCCATGGGAGGAGGTGCTGATATGTTCCAACGTTTAGCAACTAGCTTTGGCTTCGGAAAAGCTGAAAACGATAAAGCCGGTGCTGGTAATACATCAGGAGGCGGTGGAGGCGGTGGCGGAGGCGGAGGACAAGGTATGATTCACTCATCAGTTTTTCACTGGTACTTTACGATTAAATGACATTTCCCTTTTTTTTTACAACTTTTCTTTGAATGCAGGAGGCGGAAAAGGCTTTGGTTTTGGCTTTGGTAAAGGATCTGAAGGTAATGGCTAAAATATATACTATATTTTTTTAAAAACAAGAATACTAACTTGTATTAAAACATAACATAGGAGGCGGTGGTGGTGGCGGTGGCGGTGGCTCCAGTTAAAAGAACTAACTACTTTAATTCACTTAAAGAAAGCTACCATTATTATTTTTATTAACTAATTAAATGATCATACAGAATAGAATAAATTTTGTTATTATTATAACTTTTTTTGTGATGATGAAAAGCATCATTTATTAGTGTTGTGATAGTTTATTGTTTTCTTCGTCGTAAAGCTGGCCAAAACACTTGGTCCATTGGTCTTCAGGAACTAAGGATCCAAAAAGTTCCTTCATGTTTTTTCCAAGCTATTGTATAAAATCAGTAAAATCCTTTACTCTAAATCAATATAATAAAGCTCTTACCTCCTCCAACTCTTGAATAATGCTTTCCATAAGTACTACATAAGCGTAATAGACCATATAGCACTCGGATTTTTTTTCTTCTGTAAGATTATATTTCTGTAATCCACGTTCTATCACAGTTGGTAGTTTCTGTAATCGTCTCATCAGTGCTTTTCGTGTTTTTTCGGCTTGTGGAAAAAATGGTGGGAGTGGGGTTTTTAGTTGCAATGCCGATGCTAATAAATAAAAATATAAGAATACATTGCCTGTCATCTCCATAAATTCGCGCGATACAGGCAACAAAAGACTTCGTCGAACGTGCATAGCCCAAACATCTTTTAAAATTACAACCCTCATTGTCAAAAGTTTATCCAGTATATTTTGACTCGAGTTTAGCATGGCCGAGTATGTTTTGATAGGGAAAGCTCCTTTCAATCTTGGTTCGTTTGGAGCGTGTACTAGTAAACCTTGGAGCTCAAATATGTTTAACTGGATAGATATTTCTGTTTTCTGTAATATTTTTTCCCTGATAT
This sequence comes from Backusella australiensis, assembly GCA_024140565.1. NCBI lineage: Eukaryota > Fungi > Mucoromycota > Mucoromycetes > Mucorales > Backusellaceae > Backusella > Backusella australiensis. The sequence continues at coordinate 12,869 of VCJH01002426.1, read as the reverse complement.
TATTTCTTTTTGCTAAAATTGATGCTTCGTTCCATAATACTTGTGTACCGGTGATATTTATATCTTGAGAAACAGGCTCTTCGTCTTCGGAATAAACTGATACCAGTTGCTTGTAAAGCCACAAAAGTCTTAAAAGTAAATCCGATAGACCTTTTCGCACTTGTGTACGTGCTTCATAAGGCCAAATATAAGCAGTTACAATGAGTCCTTTAAGAATCAATCAAAACATTTAGAAGGTGTTTAATACAATGTATATTTATCTTACCAATCACAACTCCTAGTGATACTGTGACACAGCGCATCCATGTAAGCTCGAATACATTGATATTGTCATCGTATCGATTATTATATTTAAATAAGACTACGAGGTTGTATGCCAGAAGGGTAAACAATCCAAATCTACCATGCTTGTGCTGAAGTATCAGCCAAAAACTTGGAATTGAAATCAGCCAAGTTATTAGCCACAGAATAAAAGTGTATTCTTCAAATAATGTGTATACAATTGCGGCAGTGACACATCCAAAAACGGTCGCTAGAATTCGCAAGATAGCACCTATATTTGTTCCTCCTACGGTAGGTGTCATAACTGCCACTACCTGGTATAAAATTGAGTTTTGTAAGCGTATAGTAATTGGCATGTTTTAATGTGTCTCACTGTTATAAGTGCCCATTCCATTCGAAAATCCATGAAATAGGATCTAGTATAGGGTATAAACGCAAACACTGAAATTATTTCGGCGGTCAGCATTGATTTCAGCGCAAATCTAACTCTGTGTGTTTTAAATGTTGAAAAGAAACCCCAGAGGGTGAGAAAAATCCTTCTCCAATTTGTCTCGGGGGTAGGCGAGTGTAGGGTATTGAAAGTATTGTGATTATTTGGTGTAAATAAATCTTCTTCTTTTTGGTTGCCACTCGCTTTATCATCCAAGAATGTAGAGTTTTGTTCTTTAGTAAATAGATAAATAAAGAACATTTATAGAGAGATGAGTGAATTAATTAGATGTTATATTATATTTCTTAAACTTACTGTCTGAAAATAAATAAGCTATCCATGCCATTATACTTCCAGTTCTGTCCTCATCGTCTATATTTTCATAAACAGATTGTACACATTCTACTAATGTCATCAACTCTTTTACAAACTCGAGCAAACAAAAAACGAAGAAGTAAACCAAAAATACATCGTCTCCCGAGAATTCTTTCATCAGACCAGAACGAATTTCGTCTGGGCTTAGATTATTTAAAGAATAATTCTTCTTGAGCTTCCGTTTGTAAAATCTGGTAAGTGCTTGATGCTGTGATTTTTCGAATAATTCGATAGCATCCGACAAATTTTGCTGCAATAACTGAAATGATGGTGTCGTGTGTGTTGTTTCATTTCGAAAATGCGCCTGCAAGTGAATAATAGTTTGTTTACAAGTGTATGCCAATGATTTCATAGGATGTCTAACTGTTCTGATAAATTGCACCAAAGGCCCTTCTTGTTTTTTTTTCTCGCCTCCAAATCGTTCCTCTTCATTAGTTTTAGAAGTAGAAGTATCGAAATCAGTGCTGTTTTGTGTTTTTAAGTCAATGCTGGAAGGTGCTGCTGAGGATGACTCCATTCCGTTCATATTGTTGAGATCTTCCATTATACGCTCACGTTTTATTTCGTTCTCCATCTTTTTCCGCTGTGTGTCATATTTCAAGTTGTATGTCTCGTTTCTATGATTTGATGGCCTCTTATTATCTACTGGTGTTGGCTCGATTCCCCTGTCCCTATATTGGTTATCATAACTTCCAGTTGATTGCATAACCTGTACTTGAAGACCACAGCTGCTTCTTAAGCCACCAACGTGTTGGGCCAATTTTTGTAAACTTTCAACTATTTTATCGTATCCTTCTGAGTGTTTCTTCATATCCAGATTATAAAACTCCAATTTCGCAGCCTTTAATTCTACTTTAAGCTTTGTAAAGCTTGTGCGATGGTCCTTTAAAGCATTTTCCAGTACTGTATTATTAGTGAATTCTGGAAGATCCGTATCTAACAAAAACGTTTTTGTCAAGAGTTTAAGCAATATACGTGTAGAAGATAAACTCGTATCAATGTTATCTCTACTTTATATTAGTCTCATGGTTGCGCTAACCACTTTAATTTACATTTTCTTTTGAATACCTTAGCTTTTTTGATGCTGTTATTGGCCAAATAAATATGCATACTACTAGCGATATAATGGTTCCAATGGCTACAATTCCAAAAGTTTGTCCAATAATGGATATATCAAATTCATTTTCGATAAAAGAGCCTTGTCTGATAGTGACAGTGAAAATAATAATGAAGGCCAACCCAGAAGCTGCATGACATTATATACATATTAATACTAATAACGCTAGCGATAATAGCCAATTTCTTACCAGTCAGAACGCTAGGTTTGTTTATTTTAGCCTTGAAATAGGATATTATGAACGTACTACCTCCCAACCAGATTCCCAAAGTAACAGCTGTAGCCGTAATAGGCATATTGTGGTCGATAAAATAATTTGTAGTATACATACTAACGCAGTTTAGAGCAAGTGCCGCTAACGTGTATATCCATCCAAACCCTGCTGCCTCGATTATTCCACCTACTGATTTGGCCGGGTGAAAGAAAACTGTTACAGTGGAGGCCATATGACTTGCAACGTTAGAGCCACAAAGTGCATTTAACTGAGGCATAAAGGTAAAAAGCGATCCAATTGAGTAAGCAAAACTACATTTTAATATCATTTTTTGATTATGAGTCAAAAAAAGATACTTTTTTTGGAATTCAATGAATCTTCTGGACCATTTTCTGTAAAATAGTTTCAGCTGGTATCTCTGCGATGGCAAAATATGGTCGTAACGTGCAGTTTCTTCGTGCTCATTATTTGATGATGACTCTGATAAGGGCATACCTTTAATATCATGTGCATCTCGCCCAACCAATAGTGGTGTATTTTCACTTAGTGTCCTATTATCAACATCATTAACTTGATAAGCTTAAAATTTTATATCAGGTGGTGGCTGTATTGTGCTGCTGACTACTGGTTTACCTCTCTGAATTTAATTTCCTACTAGATAATGTGCCACTGAGTTGCTGTGAAGAAATAGCTTGTAGTGTTGATAAAGAAACTGTTCTTTTCTGCCGAGTTCCATCATCAAGTATAACTTCATATTCACTTTGATTATCGTAGAGATTGGAAGACGAGGTTCGAGATAATGTATTGGAATTAGAGAATGAGTCCGGTGTATTGTTCTTGGAATCTCGTATCATATCTACATAGTTTTGAAAATCAATTGAACTGTCATCTACACTATTTGATTGTGAGGCCGTAAAATAACTTGATGATGTGTAAGAATAGGACACTTCACCGTCGTTTTCAGAGTTTGTGAGAGGACGAGGTGTTGTCGTGGCTATAAAGGCATTGATAGGCTTATTTTCTTTTTGTCCAAAGAGCTGGGTGATTCCAGACGGTTTGTTTGCATTTTGTTGAGTTTTATGAGAAGGGAAAATTTGGAAATAATCATCATGTTCATAGTTCAATAATGAACTAGAATTAGACATTCTACTGCTTCTCTTAATAATGTGAATAGAGAATATTGTATGGATGAAACATAAATTACAGAGAAAAAAGGAAAAGGAAAAGGAAAAGGAAAATAGATGTTGAATAAATGAATTATAATAGCATTTGATAATCGATGAATTATACCAACTTGATCAAGCTAGTTAATTTATTTATGGCCAATAGATCCGTTCCCATGACAACTTTGTACTTGTACTTTAAACAACCTTATTTTGTAATTTACAATAAAAACACTTAGAATAATTAACACAATTGTTACACAAGTGCCAAATAATACTTATTGTCTAAAGCCAAATAGTTATCATAAAAGAGGCTCTTTGCTTCTAAATTTTACAAATTTTACTGAACTGCAAAAAGCGGACGCCGAAATGGTCTTATATTATGGTAAATCGAGATGAAAGAAAGGAAAGACAAGAAAACAAAAGATAATAAGTAGAAGCCATCTCCATCAAACGAAGGTGGTGGTAAAATACCTTTGGTTGAATTTGATGCCTATGAGCTTGGATCAGCTAAAAAGGGAATTTTCCGGTCTGGTCAACAGGTTTGTAGACTCTTAGGAAACCTGAGAGGCAAATTCTACTACTTATGATAGATATCGATGAATATTATACTCCACAGGTGTGCTCCAAATGTATCACATATGAATCTAAAAGATATGAATCTTGGCAGAGATAGTATGCCCACTGTAAAAGTTTGAAATGCGACACCAATGCAAGTCAAAGTATTCCCTACACCACCCCTCATTACATCATATTCGAAAAAAGATCCTCCCAACCCTCTTCCTCCTTTTAGTGAACATTATATTTGTTTACGCAACCATGCATGCCGAATACTTTTCGCCAGCGTGTATGATCTCGACGATAATAATAATAATAAAAATACTCAAACCGATGGTAATTCTTACAATTAATTAAAGCCAAGGAATCCAGTCTTGGTATTAATATTCAATACAAAATTAAATTACTTTAAACATAAAGCTACCTTTCAATGTGTGGGGCTTTTTTTTTGTGAAAGAAAACAAACTAACTTCCAATTGTGTGAGTTTATTCGAAACAGAATGATCTGATTCGGGAAATCATAAAACTATAAAAAAATTACAATTGAAAAAAACCAGCAGTAGATGCGGTTGGTGTATTTTCAAGACTCGTGCTCATGGGATCATCGACACCTTCAATATCTACACTGTTACTTCTGCTTCTATTATTTGATTTTCTGTCATTATCCACGCAAATCATTGGGTAGTCTTGTAGTTCATGTTGGTGTTCATGTTTAGAGCACTCTTCTTCGCGAATTTGCTGCTTCTTGCGTTTTTTTCTTTTGCTAGCACAATTTTTGAGCGCGGCTGTCATTTCCATTAATGTAAAGGGCTTGCTGATAAAATCATTCATACCGGCATCTATGCAAATCTGCCTGTCTTGTCTTGATGCTGATGCAGTGAGTGCAATTATATAGACATCGTTCACGTTGAGCAAAGGAGTATCTTGATCTGAAATTGACTCCTGCTTACGTTCAGATATTATGCAGCGTGTCACTTCTAGTCCATCCATTTCTGGCATATATAAATCCATCTAGAATAGGATACACTATCTGTTGGGATACTATTCTCTCTTCCTTTTCTTTAAGTATTTACTTACGAATATTATATCAAACTTGTGTTTACGCATAAGATCCAAGGCCTCCCGTCCATTACTAGCAATTATCACATCCTGATACCCGAGACGTTTTAGAATACTAACAGCAATTTTTTGGTTTACTTCAAGAAACATAGTTAGTATATAAAGCTGGTTCGAGAGTTAATTATGAATAAACTTACAAACATTATCCTCCGCTAGCATTATCTTCACTGGATAAGTTAGAGCAAGATTCTCTTCTTTAGCATGGGATGGTTTTCTACCGTAATGGCTGTGTTTGTTAATCGTTACACGAGGCACTCGTGATGTTACAGGAGGCATCTCAAGTGATGACTTTGAAAGTATGTTGTTATTATGATTTGTATTAGAATTAGGTGTAGAATTAGTGTTAAATAGATACGTAGATGGGGAATTTGGATCCTTATTATATTTTGATATCATGTTTTGGAGCTCGGAATTGTTGTTTTCAGCAGAATAGGGTTCGGAAGTTGGTATACGATTCATCATTGGCTCCCATGATGAAGGTGGTGTTGTTGTTGTATAGACAGAATGTCCTACCTTCAAAGAATCCGATGCTAAACTATCATTTTCTTTATTCGGTTTAGTTTCCTGCTGACTATTTGATATTTGATTACACGATGACAAAAAACCGTTGCTTGGTGAAGAAGATGGCGAAAAAAGGTTGCTTGAAGGTACTTCGTTCATAACGCGGTCGCCGTATATACTTGAGCCTAAGCTCACACTTCCATCGGATGTAGTTGAAGATGGTGAAGGAGGAGATGCTATGATATTACCCGAGTGCGTACTTTCAGTTTCCTTGCCGTCTTCTTCTCTATCCGATGCTATAATCAAAGGCAGTGCCGAAGAGAATCTTGATCCAACTCCTTCTTCAGATTCAACCCACAGCCCACCATCCATTCTATTTACTAGCATGCTTGATATTGCTAAACCTAAACCAGTTCCACCATAACGCCTTGCTGTTGAAATGTCGATCTGCGAAAATGACTTAAATAGTCTGGGTAATCTATCAGCTGGCATGCCAATGCCTGTGTCTGTAACAGATATCTCGAGAACAACTTTTTCAGGGGTACTATTGTTGCCTTCTCCTCCTTCTTTATCTGGCATATCATCCTCGTTTTCATGGCCGTTGTCAGTCGCGCCAGCGCTAAATGAGAACATATTCATCGTTTTATTTCCATTCATTGCACGTGCATAGATTTCTTCAACCTTTGCATCATATCGTTGTTTAAAACTTGTCCATTCGGGCTGGCTGCTGGTATTCTTTGACTGCCTGGGAATATATTTAGAAATCTTGACGTAAATACCGCCTTTCTTAGTGAACTATAAATGCATGTACATATCCCAAAGAATTAATAAATCATTTAATGTTAATACACTTATTGCCAGTAAAATAATATAATAGGCTTTAATGAAGCATCGTATTGATTATTGCAGTTTACCTTCACAGCATTTGAGCAAAGATTTAAAATAATTTGAGTGAGCCTCATAGTATCGCCCATCAAATGTTCAGGGACATTTGAGTCGATTTTCCATAGCAACGGTAATACTGTCTTTCCGAGATAATGAGGCACTGGTAAAGGTAAGGTTCCCATTTTTTCAAGCTTTGGGATCAGCTGAGGCAAAGGTATGTCATCGTTTACATCGGCTGAACATTCGGATACACAAACTATTTTATTATGTTGAGTCATTGAAGCTTGATGGCGCGCCATGTTAAGGGTATCTAATCAAATTTAGACGCAAATAAGCACTTTTTTAGTTTCAGTTTTTCATTTCTATTATTATTATTTTTTAGTTAAAAACAAGTAACTAACCTTTTATGCATTTCCTAAGATTAAATCTGCGTTCTTCCAATTTAAATTTGGGGTCATGATTGATTTTTGATATATCTAAAATATCGTTAATTACCTTTATAAGAAGAATTAGTTGTAAGCGGAGTAATATAAGTCATCCATAATGACCACTTACAGTTAGCAGATGATTTCCACTTGTTTGAATTACTTCAAGATGTTCTGCTTGTTCTTCATTTAAGCTGCTTCTTTCTTGCAAAAGTAAATCTGTCAGTGCGATAACAGCATTCATGGGGGTTCTAAAATTATTAATAAAGAAGACTAGTTGATAAATTCAGTAGCACTTAAAATAGTGTCGGATGTACCTTATTTCATGGCTCATATCTGCCAGGAACTTGATTTTGTTCTCCGCATCTTTCAAAGCAGCGTTTTTAGCAATAATGAGATGTTCACCTTGTCGAATACGTTCGATTTCATGTTTTGCTCTCAGCTCCACAGAAGCCAAAATACTCTGAATAAAAACCACTCGTTCTGTGTTCATTGGCTTGCTATCCATCACAGTGATAATTCCTATAGGTGTTGTCCCTTTCTTATTATTTGAATCAACCCCTTTGGTCTGTTGTGCGTCAAGTCGTAATCCCACAAAACTGCTATATTCGGGATAGATGGTATTTGATGATGACAATGATGCGTCTTGTGCGACATAATACGTCGCATGTTTTAAGGTTTTTAGTAGCGGTGATTCCTCTAGTAGTGATAAGGGAACAGCCGAATGCTTGGCTCTAGAGTAATGATAACCGTAATAACAGAAGAAATAACGAGAATACAATTCAGAAATTGGATTAAATTAAGCATTGAGCCGTTTACTTACAGACTGGTGCTTGTTAAAGTGGAACTACTAGCCTTAACAAATAGAAATCGAGCTTTTTCGGTATTGTTTTCAGTGTCACTAGGCGAATTTTCACGACTGGTGTTACATGATGTATCATCAATAATCTGAATAGATGGGCAGCCGTCGTTTTCTTTTAAGTCTCTGTATTCATCCAAGGTGAGAAGTCGTTGAATCAATACTGTTTGAACGTCTAACGTAGTTGCTAGTTCCTTCGTGAGTGAATCTAAAAATTCGTCTCCTACGTGCGAATAGGTTGTACTATAAATCGTCTGTTTTGCGATCCGGACTTTTGAGTTTAAAGATCCAGCTTCTTCCCTACGAATGTCTGGCGACAAATTCATGTTCCCACTCGATTATTGATATTTTTATAGAATGTACTCTGCGCTTTATTTTTCCTCTTTCCTTGGGGAATTGGCTCTATTAATTATTATATGGACACAAAAGAGATGTATAGATAGGGTAGGAATATAAAGATAATGATTCTTTAGTTATGCTTGGCGAAACCAAAGACGAATTGGTATGTATGTATATATAGGGTTTTACTACTTAATT